>JAFVLL020024268.1:0-49821 GCA_021397915.2 Tor tambroides | reverse complement strand
CTGAATTTTGTTACACTCAAACATCAGATGACAATAAGTGCTATGGGTCACTTGCAAAACGTTCCCTGAAATAAACTTGTCTGAAGACCTCAAAATGATGTGCCAGAACTGATAAACACGCAAAAACATTTATCTATTTATAATGAAATTATAAGAAACATTATTTTATTATATATCAAAATATGTTTAAAAGTCATTTTTAGTATAAATTAGGAGTTAAACACCAACACATTTCTGGTTTGGTGCTGATGAATGTTTTCCTGAACCTTTTTAATTGAGGGTTGTTGTTTTTGTTTTTTTTTCAAATAAAAACTCCATCTTTATTTTTTTTTAACTAAATAAAAATCAAACAAACTGCTGGGAAACACCTTTTTTCATGATTAAGCATTGGTTAAAAACAAACAAGGACAGGTTTTGTGCTCAAATGGAAAGCATAAATCCTAAAAAACAAATCAAGCACAGATTTTGTTTTCGTTACACATCAAAAAAGAAGACGGCTGTCTGTTTCTTGGCAGCTCCCCCCTTGAGATGACTATAATTAACTAGCAGGAAGCCAGCTGTAAGTCCTTTATGAGAAAGCTCTGCATTACTGTGAAAATTCAAACCGGACAAGACGGGAACAACAGCCATAAGCAAATGCTGGGTGAAGACATGGGGTTTACAGACTTCAAATCGAAGCAAAATGAGAGAATGGCCCCTAATTTGACAGTGAATTGTAAATTCAATTGTAAAAGGGATTGACTTCATGTCAATCATAGATTGTTTAATCATATTTCAATAAAATAAACAAATAAACTGCAATTAAGTGGCATTCATGTAATTAATTTTATTTAATTTTTAATCAGTTGACAGGCTAAATTTTGCATGAAAGTACATGACATGAAAAATATTCATAAAATGTATATTTAATAAAGATAAAAAAAACGTAAGCGTTTAAAAATATTATAAATTATTAAATTGCAAAATGTTTATTTTTTTCAGTTTTACTCCTAATTTTTGATTTATTGACATGTTTCATTTAACTAAGATTGACTGAGATTGTTGCATCGCTCATATACTTTCTTTGATTTTGAGATGGGAATGTTGACCATCCTCAAGCTATGTATTAACATAGCTGTGCTAGAGTATTTATATTCTAATTGTAAGGCAATCAACATAAAAAGCAGGACATTATTCTATAACCCCCCCAAGTCAATTTTCTGAACATGAATTTAGGGTAGCTTTTGAACCAGAAACGCTGGATTCAGCACTTCGTTTTTGAGCATGACAGCCTATCAATAATGTAGGCTAAAATACTTCTAGACAGCAAAAGAGGTTTGAAAATTGGCTACATAACCTCTTACTCCCAAATTTAGTATTAATGTGCTCCAGTTGGACTGCAAATATACTGTAATCCTTTTTAAATGTTATTATAAATATTACATATGCATGTTTTTTCTGATCTGATAGGGTCCTTACAACAACACTGAACTCCATTAAATTTCATTTTCTGGAAGAAAAAAAGAAAAGATATTTTACATTTTTGGTTGCTCTAAGTTTTTCAGAAGAAAGAATGTTTGAAACAACATGAGAGGGAGTAATGACGACAGTATTCACTCTGGGGTAAAATATTCCTTTAAGCTTGCACTAAAACAACATTACAGGTGTAACTATTTAGAGAACCACTGGTTTATTCAAAAGAGACACCCTGGACCATGACTTCATATCCTATTGCTCATATTTGTTGTGGTGTAATTTTGCATGCTTAAAATCTAGTGTGATTGGAGTAAAAAAGAATTCCGGACAAAAGCGGAGCTCGTTCTTTTCCTGGTCTTCCTTCGCATCCTTCCTTCCCTTCTTTCCTCATTCCCTCGTTACATCATATGCACTCGGGGCAACCACACTCTAAGACGGTTTACACACTTCAGTAGGATTCCCTCTGCTGCTCTAATGGCTTATCAACAAAAACGTAGGGGGTGATCAATTCTAACATGCCTTACGTAACGAATTGCTAATGAATGATGCTCATGTGAGAGCACGTGGAACTGCCAGTCACAAAAGAGCTTCACGGTTAACTGACTAAAATGTGAAGTGCTCAGTTATATAAGTCAATATGTAAAAGGATCACCCCGTCCAATGTAGATCTTCAAAATAAAACATCAGACTGCATCTTGTACAGTAAATATTTGAGCTAAATAGCAGTGATTTCCATTTCAGGAAATCTTCCAGCTTATTAGTCCTATACGTGATTATACAAATTGGAAAAAAAAAAAAAATGAAATTATAATGAAGACTAGTCATAATAGCAGCCTAGAAAAGCTCTTTTATTCTGAAAAAGGCATGTACAAATTTTACAAACTGCTATGTTGTCCAGCCGTCTCTCTGATAACATTTATGCAGAATTTTCTCTAATAAAATGTCACATAGAGATGATTAATCATGTGTTTCACTTCATTTTCTAATGGTATTATCTCTAGGTCATAGTCACAATTTTGTTTATTAGAAAGTGACAGCTGTTCAGAACAGCTCTGTTGTAAAGAAAAGCGTAATTTCATACAGTTTGCCATTTTAATCTTCACAGCGGTTTCTATTTAAGGACATATTAGCAGCTGATGACAAAACGGCAGGTGGGGAAAGTGAGAGGAATGGGGATGACACTAAAAGCTAATAAACCGCTCCACAGGCCAGGAGAAAACAAGCTGTCTGCAGCATACCAAACACGCTTCCTTTACAATCTACATCCCTGAGAGAGAAGGAATTGGTATGACATCAGACATCCATCTGCTGACCTTTACATCAGGTCTACCAACCTCTGTAGTTGCTAACAAGCACGGAAATGAACACAGAAGTATCTCTGATGACCTGTAGCTGCTCCAAAACGTATTAATGGGGGAACAAGAGGAGGAACACAACAACACAACAGCTTCATGAAATAGTTGACTCAAAAATGAAAATTTTGCTCACCCTCAGGCCATTCAAGACGTAGGTTTTTTTTTTTTTTTTTTTTTTTTTTTTTTTTTTTTTTTTGTCATTGGAACAGATTTGAAGAAATTTAGCATTATATCACTTGCTCACCAATGGATCCTCTGCAGTGAATGGGTGCCGTGAGAATGAGAGTTCAAACAGCTCATAAAAATAACACAATCCATGAGTAATACCAAACCATACTGCTTCTGGCTAAAAATATTATATATATATATATATATATATATATATATATATATATATATATATATATATATATATATATATATAGTCCTATATGCATAATATTGCTTTCTCCAGTAATAAGTTGTCTTGCCTGAATAAGGAGAGAAATATGCACAGATCAAGAACAGTTTACAAGTGAAAACAAAGCAGTTCTAAACAAATGTGTCAGTGGATTTTGATATGAGAGGACAATAGGGGATGGACTTTTTCACTGGAGTAAGTTTTATTATGAATTATGGACTTGTATGTTGGCAAGAAGTGACGGTTTAAAGTTAAAACACCTTGATGCATGCGTTTCCTACAGCTTTTCATTTCACAAGACTTAATTGATGGACTGGAGTCATGTGAACTACTTGTGAATTTATTGTGATGCTTTTATTAGGTGTTTGGACTCTTATTCTGACGGCACCCATTCACTGCAGAAGATCCATTGGTAAGCCAGTGATGTAAATCAAAATTTCTCAATGCTAAATTTAATGCTACAAACTTTAATTTACAAACTCATCTACATCTTGGATGGCCTGAGGGTGAATATATTTTCAGCATATTTTCATTTTTGGGTGAGATATGCTTCTTTATATGAAAGGAAATTACAGTACATTTCACTGATCACACTGCAAATGCTGGTACTGTACATTGAGAACTAAGAGAAGTCCAGGAATACTCAAATAAATCACAGAATCAACTGGCAAACCAACGAGGTTTTTTCATGGGATTTTAAAGAATAAATCATCACCTAAAAGTATCAGACCTATTTTATCCTATTTTAATACTATACTTCAACAGAAAATTATATCAGTGTGAAAAAGGAAAATCGAAAAATAATTCAGTTTAGTCAAGCATAAACTGAAGTGAGAAGCAAGCTAGAATTTAAATTAGTTACACTTTTAATATAGTTTTTTTTTTCCCCCTGAGGACCAATTATATTGTTAGCAAAGTTTTAAAAAGCATCCCAGAATTTAAGTTTCAAAGCCCTTTTCCCATGTCCATTTTATGTGAAATGAGAAAACGGTGCTATCATGCACTTCTCAGGTTGCAGGCTTGCTGTCAGGTCAAATATAGTTTTCAACTGTGTTATTGTTTAATAACTTTATCTCTTAGCAAACATTACATTTTGAGAGGTTCACAAAACAATCCGTGCTGAAACGTGCCATTTCAAGGGAAATACAAGCTTAGAAGTTCATACAACCTAGGTTGTCAGCTGGGAGAACTGAAAGGTTGATGAAATACTCAAATCAACGGGTGACACACATACTCAAAATCGATTGCACAAGCCATGAATGCATAAAACAGCAAATTTTCACATCACACATGAAAAAACAAGCATATTATGGACTCATTCTCCACTTTCTGTGTGGCAAGCACATCTCAGCAGGATTAAAATCAATGCGATGCAGAGCACAGCTTAGCTCAGAAACTTCATCCGACAAATGCACAGGATCCAGGCTAAGCAAAGGAGCATCTGAAGAAGAAAGCATGTGAGCTTTAATTATCAATGCAGAATCTTGTGTATCCAACAGGCTTCAGTCACATTGCTTACTTCAGTCAGGCATCTATAGAGCTGGATGACAGCATGGACAGAGGTGCTGTATTATTTAAACAATCTTCAGTCCCCTTCCCACAAACCTACTCTAATTTTTATTTCCTCTGCACTATACAAACCCACCAGATACCAGCAAGCTAATGCAATTTTCAAAATAGATGCTGCTAGCTTAAATTTAAATTCAAGACCTGTGCCTAAGATATTATGCTAATTCTGATCAGGGATTGTTGAGGTATATCTATATGCCTAAACACCTGAATGCCTGTTTATTTTTTGCCACTAAACCAATTTACTTTTGCAATTACATAATTATTATACATTCACATTAATGAGAAATGGATTTGGTTATACACTACCATTCAAAAAAAAATGCATTAAATGCATCAAAAGTGACATTAAAGGCTTTTACACTGTTACAGAAAAATCTATTTCAAATAAATGCTGTTCTTTTAAACTTTCTATTTATCAAAGAAAGAATCCCGAATGTATCATGTTTCCACAAAATATGTTTACTGAGCACCAAATGAGCATATTAGAATGATTGTGACACTATATTTTTAATCGAATAAATGTCTAGATCTAGAGAATCTTTTAAAAACATTAAAAAAAAAAAAACTCAATCACTAACACTTTACAATTTGATAACATTAGATATTGCATCATGTATTATGAGTTAACAATAGGTTAAGGTTAATTTATAAATATACTATATCACTCTATTTCATGTGTGTGAATACATAATACATTGATATATATTAAATTTACACAACTTGACATGTTAAATAAATTCGTACATGCAGAATTAAACAGATGTAGGTGTTGTTCATTATTAGTTCATTATATTTAATGCATTGAATCTTATTATAAAGTGTTGCTGTTAAGTTTTGAAATGCTTTGAGTAAGCTCTTGTCATTTGTGACCCTGGACCACAAAACCAGTCATAAGTGTCAATTTTTCGAAATTGAGATTTCTACATAATCTGAAAGCTGAATAAATAAGCTTTCCATTGATGTATGGTTTGTTGTGATAGGACAATATTTGGCCGAGATACAACTATTTGAATATCTGGAATCTGAGGGAGCAAAAAAAAAAAAAAATCAAAAATCAAAATACTGAGAAAATCACCTTTAAAGTTGTCCAAATGAAGTTCTTAGCTATGCATATTACTGATCAAAACTTAAGTTTTGATATATTTATGGTAGGAAATTCACTAAATATCTTCATGGAACATGATCTTTACTTAATATCCTAATGATTTTTGGCATAAAAGAAAAATGGATAATTTGGCCCATACAATGTATTTTTGGCTATTGTTAAAAATTTACCCCAGCGACTTAAGACTGGTTTTGTGGTCCAGGGTCACATTTTATTTAATCATTATTGTGCAATTCACTATCCATAAACCTATAAGTAAAACATTCAGCCCATGAGGCATTTTAAAAGACTCTTTAGCTTAAGCATCATTATTATTTAGACAGATGTTTGATTAAACTCAATTCTCACACATTTAATTTACACATAAAACTATTTAAGTGGCTACCCAACATGGACACTGCCATGTTTCTGCAAAGCACAAACGGCAAGGGGTCATCTCTGTGCTTGCTCTACACTACAGGGGATTGACGGTCATTAGGAGTTAACAAGGGCTTCCCTGAACCCTCTGATCTCACGCTTAGCAGAAAAGAAGGTTCAGCTATAATGACAGAAAGCTTTTTAGGACTGATCAGTCTGTGCAGGCGCAAAGTGACAAGCCATAACCCTGTGCACTCTGCGCAAGTTGCAAAGCTCTGAGACGCAAACAGTGAAGAGCAACCATTCAGTCATGAAATAACGAAAAACAAGCTTCCTATTCACACCTAGTACATATAATTGGGATGCAAGCTAAGACACCCAGAGGACCAAGCAGTTATGTAACTAAAGGAACTTGCCATCCCGTTCTGAATTAGACGAGCAGAAAATGGACCGAAAGGAATCTGGGCCTGAGCTGTAGTCTTCATCAGGAATGAAAACTTCAATTGGCTGCGTTCATTTGGCTTCGAGCTAAAAAAATCGGTCCGTTTCAGCAAACAGAAGCCCAGAAGTCCCTCAGGATTTTTTTTTTCCCAGACGCATGTGAGTTGCGAATAACAGTGGGAGAATTAAAGACAGGATGGAGCACACAAAGCTAGGTACAGTCTGAAATTGGAAGCGCGTCGTGTTGAGATCCTAGTTGGAGAATATCACTTTCGGCTCTTCATTCTGCCAGCGTCAGAGCTCTCGTTGAGCCTGTCATTTTGTCAGACTAATACCGGACAAATGGAAACTCTGTAAGACTTCCAGCCTAAACCACACATGAATATTAGGATCACATGCAAAGGAATGGATCACTGCCATGAGGGTGTAACCTGGAGCATATGCTCAGCTCTTAAGGCACTAAAGGTGTCATCATCAAAATTATCCTCAGTGAGGAAAATTAACAGCTAAAGTCCAAAGAACTTAAGTGTAAGCAACTGTTGGTACGAATTCAATCCTACCTTGCATCCAAACATAAGTGAGATGGTGCTGTTGGTGCATGCTACTTTACAGTGGCACAACATTGGCGAAAAGCAATCCAAGTTTTTGATGCTGGGAGACATTCTCTCTGCGCCTGGGCACTTCAATCCATCAGCGATTGAGGTGCCGGCCAATAGCTTCCACGAGCGCTGGCCGCTGCCTGTTCTTGACGTGCACCCTCATCTCTCGGCACGGTCCGTGGCAGGGGGAGCAGAAGCGGCGACGTGATGCCTTCATCCAGCGAGCCCTTGTCAGTTGAGTCCACCGCTCTTCCGTCCTCTCTCTTCGCTTGACTCGACTCGATCGGCCCGACAGATTAAAGCGCTCCCGAAGAGAGCTGCACTTCAGGGAGCTCTGGAGAAGAAGCCATGCTGCCTGCCATGACCAAGGGGCGTTACGGTGGGAGGAGGAGGGTTAGAGGGCAGCGGAGTGCGCAGGGTCCATTAGTGCTGCTGCGCTTCCACCTGCTGCAGAGGAACCACTGCCATGACTCGGAGGAAAGAGGAGCAGGTTCGGACGCTCTCCTACTCAACTATCCAAACAAGACGCAGCGAGCGGCACAGAGAGAGATAGGAGAGGTAAGCAGACTGGAGGGGGAGGGGCGAGCAGTAGTGCTGAGCTTATTACACAGTTCACTAGAGAGAAACTGAAGAGTTTCTGAGCCGAAGGTTGCAGCGTGCGGACCGGGAGAAGGGGATAAACATGATCCGGATCGTGAAACCGGGGGAAGCAGAGACTGCTTTCTCAACAGATTTGCAATCACAAGGACAGCTGAGGAGGGAAGATACTGAATCAAACGGCAGCTAGTATGACCTCTGATGTGCAGTTATGAAATCTGATTTCAAAAAGCAATATGCCAGTGAAGTTATACACTTGACCTAGTTTATCATGCAAATAAAACGTAGCTCAAACCTATTGCAGTAAAAGTTCTAACAGTGAGAGCAGCGTCCAAAATTTACTTGAATTGAGAATATGTATCAGCCATGAAACTAAAAAGTCCAAGTCATTGTGTAACTTATTGTTTACTGCACAAGTTCGTAAAATGTTTTCATATTTTCTTGTCTTTAGACTTACAGTAGAAATATTCTACATATTCATTACTAAATTCTGTTCTGGAGTGTCCTGTAGAAACATGTATATACACATACATGCATACATACATACATACATACATGCATACTTCAGGCATCCTAGATGAACTTATGATGCTAATTTTCCCACTACATCAGCAAGGGTCAGGATTATCATTTTACAACTTGACTTAAATCAATGTAATGTTGCTGTTCCCTATAAAGTTTATATACTCACTAAAGAATCACTGAGGCACCTGTGCTTATTCTGGACTCTAAGAGAAATCCTGAAACTAGGGGTGCACAATTTTGGGGAAAATATATATTATTATTATTATCATTATCATTATCATTATCATCATCATCATTATTAACAACAGCTATATTAACAATAACAATAATACATGTTATTATTAAATAAAAATATTAAACAAAATAACACTAAGAGAAACCCTGAAACCAGAGGAACACAATTTGGGGGAAAATATCTACTATTATTATCATTATTATTATTATTATTATTAACAGCTATATGAACAATAATAATAAAAACAACAACAACAACAACTGTTATTAATAAATAAAATATTAAACTAAATAACACTTGCAAAAATAAAATGAGTATTTAAGGAAAAGAATATAATTTTAGTGTACAGTACAACTATAAAATCACTAATGTAATATCACTATTTATGGCCGTCAATTTCTTTATTTTCAAATGTTAAACCACTGAACTTTTATTTTGGTGAAAAAAAGACATCAAATGCTCTCTATTAGAAGTGCTTCTCTTTACAAGTTTGGGAAGATAGTTGGTAAACGTTGTGTTCCCAAAGGCACATACTAAATCAGAGCACATGCAGAGATGAGTTAGTGTGGAGCAGAATATACACAGAACCGAGCCGCTCCGAGACACTGAAAACGCCAGATCGTGAGCTGACACACCAGACACAGTGCTGTGCTTCCTCTCAAATACGCAGGGCATGTAATTATTCAATTAAACCGCAGCTTTTGTGATTGGGTAACGATACAAAAACAATAAAACAATAAATTAGCTTCAAAGAGCCAATATTTTTGGCTGATAATGAACATCAAACCTATCAAACCACTAAAAGTAAAACACAATTCCATAAAAATGTTGCTTGGACACAAATATTCTGTCCTATCTGTAAAAAAGGATGGACAATAGTTTTACAGAGACCATTAAAGGTTAATTTCAGTATTTCAGGTGACACTTTGGAGGTCCTCCTAAATTATGAAGCATGAGTTTATTAGCAGCCTGTAATAAATCCAAGTGTGATCATTTCTCCTCTGCCCCTCCTCCCCCCCTGCCACACTACATCATTTGAGCTGTTACATCATCAGAGTGCAGGGAGGCATGCAGATCCCAGACTACTACAGCACAAACACACACACACATAAACCTCACTATTAGAAACAAAAGCTGCATCTGTCGCAGGACATGCCAGCTTCATCTGGCTACTGGAGGAAAATCAGGAAAATAAACCTCTCTTTATTATACAGTAACATGCTACTTATTCCATACAGTAATACTACTACAAATTATGTTCTTTTAACAAATAATTTTATATTATTAAATATAAAAATTCCATATTTTTGTTCTAGAAATGTGACCACCTTACAACTGGGAATAACTAAACAGAATTTGCATTCATGTGTTATTCAGAATATTCACATTCAGAGTCTCATTCTTCTGAGTGATTGTTAAATACAGCTAAATTAGATTCAGTATTGCTATGATGAATGAGGACAATAAAAGACTACATAGAGTTAATTTCTCGTTAACGGCCAAAATATAATAAGATAAGAGCCACAGTTTCCCTCAAAAATATTTCTGTAGTTTTTATGCATTAAGAACAGAACACCATCCATCATCCAATCCTATCTTCAACAAAGTGATTTAATCTGGCAGAGTGACATCGGTGATATATACAATGACTTTTGGAGGAGTTTCGATCCAAAAAAAAATTCTTCATCCAAAGCTGAAGCTTATTATAAACTTCTAAATCAATCCCTCCTGCTGAGAGTTTCAAGGAGAAAAGGACGATTTGTACGTAGATCCATAAACTTGGCTTGGTGTTGAAGCATTTCTTCAAGCATAAGTTTGTGTATTGCTGTGTGCTCAGCAGTTTCTGTGAGAACAATGAGGACTTCTCTGCTAATAAATTGTGTACGCAGGCTGATGCTAATCATTGGACTGCCTAGAAGCTCTTAGAGAATATCTAGATGGCAGACTGCTGAATTCCCACGATACCATCAAAGAATCAGATACCAGTAAGACTGAAACTGTGTGTGCAGAGAGAAACTTGTCTCTCATTGGCCAGATGAGTCTTTGTTCCAACATTCATTTCTGCTGAAATTTGTCTTTTAATACCTGGATGCAATCTTTTCCATAAAGAAAAAAGACTATGTGATGACATGGAAGGAAAAGTTACCAAACTACACAAAAGTTATCAAGGTGATGATGGATATGGTAATATGCCATATGGTATACAGTAGGGATGCACCGAATATTTGGCCACCGAAAATTAAAGACTTTTATCACCAAAACAATACGGCCGAAATGTTGTGATGACGCAAACTAGTGATGGGAAGTTCAGATCATTTTACTGACTCGGACCTTTGAGTCTCGTTCAGCTAAATGAACGAATCTTTTTTCGAGTCATTTCGTTCATTTTAGCAAAATATAATTAAAATGTTATGTGCTACTTCCCTAACATCTACTATTTGTGCAAACGCTGATCACAAATAATACAAAACTATAATGGTCTAAGAAACAGAAAAAAAATTAATTCATTGTTTACCTGGGTCTTTAGTCTATGATTAGCTCACCTCACCTCTTAGCCTATCTGACAAGTCTTCGGGTTTGAGTCGCTCGTTCATCACAACCCCATAAACTTAACCAATGCAGTCAGAGCCGGAAAGAGAATTGATTAGTTCACCTCCCGAGTCTTCGGGTTTGAGTCGTTCGTTCATCACGTGACAGGATTTTAGTAAAGTTAGTACACAGTCATAGCCATAAATGCAATGGTACTAATAATTGGCATAACTTCTTTCGGTGTTTCGGTTTCCTCTTTTTCGGTTTTCGGTTTCGGCCAAGAATTTTCATGTCGGTGCATCCCTAGTATACAGCCCCATAGCTCAGAATATATTCAGAGATTATCTGAAGGTGAAGACATTTTACATGCCTGAAGTGTCATTATAATTGCCCCAGCCCTAATATATGGTGCTGGACAAACAAACAAACACAAAAAAACAAATAAATTACAGTATTTATATATATGTATATATATATATATATATATAAAAAATGTTGATATCGTATGATAGGAAAAAACACCCTAGTCTAACATATATAAATGATGAAATAGTGTCAAAGGCAGCATGAACTCAGCATTAGCTGAATAGGGCAGTTAGATTATGTTTAATTAGTAGGATTAAGTTTGATTACAGTGGGAGTTAATTCTTAATCATGTTTTATTTAGGTTTGGTTTAGTTTCTAGGTGTGGATCTTTACGTTCATGGGTGAAACTTCTAATGAGCTCTGAAATATGGAGTATCTGCACTCACTGGACTAAAGTGTTATGATGACACACAGTGGTCAGATGTTACTGTCAGACACAGAAAGCACAGCTCAAACACTGAAGTACCACCTTAATACCATGATACTTGAATATTGTAATTACACAGTTCCATTGTATTTCTATCTAATACTCAGTCAAACACATTGTCATATTACTTTTTTACATAAGGGATCCAGGTTACTGGGGCCATTTATCTTCTCCATCACATCCTGACAGAAAATGGCTGGAGGAACTGAAGTGATGAGAACAGGTCTGAAACAATCCAATTATGTCACAGCTTTGACATTAATGAAACAGAAGACAGAGAGATTTAATTCAACAGTACTCATAAATAATTTATATAACATTAAGGTGGTGAAGGAGCATGTGAATATCTAAGACAGAGTAGGAATGTGCAGTATTACATATTTTCAAAATCAATTAGTCAGTGATTTGTGTGAACAAATAGTCGATTAATCGGTCTTAAGGAGGCTCTGTATAATTAGGCTGATGTTGGGTTCACCTGACTGATCTGACCAGTTTCTTACAGGCCATTTACATAAGATGTTGCTTGCATCTAAAAAGACTAGATGGGGTGCAACAAAATGGAACTGAACTCATGGTCTCAAGATTAATTTTTAAGTAAGTTGACGCACCATCTTAAACATAACAGTCATGGTGGGTCGCTCAAACAACATCAAAAACTCAAACCTATAGTTGGACAACTTATTGCCCATGACCATATGCAATTACAAAAATACATATACAAAAAAAAACTGGTAACATTTTACAATAAGGTTTAGTATGCAAGATTAGTGATTGCAATATTGCTACTTGATAAATATTTTTCAAATTAACATTAATAAATACTGTGAAAGTATTGTTAATGTAGATCAATGTAAACGTAGATTAAAATTTAACATGCCAAGTTGTATGAATTAACACTTAGAAAAGTATACTTCTAACTGAAAATTAATTTAGATTAATTTTATATTAGATTAATAAATGTTTATTACAGGGTTATTATAGTTCACTAAAAAAATATAAAAATAGAAATAAAATAAATGTTAACTGAAATAAAATGAAAAAACAAACATGCACATTAATTTTTCTCAACTTAATTTCTCATTTTCATTTAACTTGATTTAGTAAAATAACAAATTAAAACTGAAATCAAAAAAAGGATGTAGACATTTGTACTTTCAACTGCATTAACCTTTAAAATTAAAACAGAAAATACATTAAAAATTGGTAATTCTAACGGTAAGATATTGTAAAAATGCTACAGTAAAAAAAAAAAAACTTAATCTAACCATTTTATTACATTTCATGTAATTTTACAGTAAAATGCTGTTAATTATACAGTTTTTAGAAGTAAAGAACAAATCAACGTATAATTTACAGTCAAACTGATACTCCCAGAATTCACAGTGTGACACTCCACTTTTGGAAGTATTTTGTTTAAATAATCATGTTTCTCAATAGTTTTTGTTATGAGTTATGCACATTTGGGTTTTCATGTTGAATCTTCTGTTGTTTAATAATTGTTTATTGTATTATTTAAGTGTCGTGTGTTACCATGATGGTGTTTTGTGTTTGCATAAATGCCTCTGTGCACCGTCTGTATACAGCGTTTTACAATGTACAAATGTAAACTAATTCAAAATATTAATAATAACTGTAATAGCATCTATAATAGTATTAATGATACAAAAAAAAAAATTAAACTCATTGTAAAGTGTTACCAAGAAAATTATGTAAAATATTATAACACTGTGCACTGGTGAGATGTCTTGGGAAAATGTAGCAGCAGAAATAAAAAAAAATAAAAATAAAAACTGTGCTAGAAAGGCATAGACACACACACACACAAAAAATGGACCATGAAGAACATTTGTACCAACTCAACAGTCTGATTATTAACCTCAAGGGTAGACCATCTGTTAACTACAATCAAAAAAAGACTGCAGCTCAGCAAGCAGCTAGATGTGAAGAAAACAACTCTTCAAAACACCACCAGCAAAACAACAGAAACACACCATTTACATACCTTGCTGAAAAAAAATAAATACAAGGCAAATAATTACACATCTGTACTTAGAACATCTAGAATGAATATATAGGCCTGTTAAAAATAGGTACCTTGATGGCACCGGCATGGCATTTGACACTGGCTGCAGGGATGAGTTCTCAGCAGGAAATCATTAAGATTGACAGCTTGTCAGGCTACTTAGATTTATTGAGCCGCACGTAAGCCTGTTAACACTCCAGTAACGGGATATACCTCGCAGGGGAAATACCTCACGGGTTCATTTACGGCCATCTAGACAGCTATAACCGGAAACATCACTTAAAATTTTTTAATGGAAGTAGCGGTTCGTCTTTCATGACGAGAATTAGATTATTCAGTACAGCAAGTATCTGGCTTCTCATATTCTCTCTTCTTTGATTTCCAGCCCACAGCAAGGTATAGAGTATGTTTAGGCCCTGTCTGCATGACTGACTCTTCCACACGGATGGTCCCGCCCTCCCCGATCTGCAATCTGTCACACTGCCTTACACAGACGAACTGTTGCTCTTGCACAGCCACGTGGGAGCTCTCTGGGATAGCCCTGGCAACCTATGGCGACAGTTCTGGAGGTATCACTGATATATAAAGGCCTCTTTCTTTCCTACAATGCACAGAGAGCTTCAGTTCCAGCACTTCTGGAAGAAGATGAGGAACTCCCCTCTGTGGTCAAAACATGAAGCACAGAATCATTTTGACAACTACAACTTGTTTCTCTCAGTGAAACGCAATGAAACTGGTCAAATGCTTTGTTTTAACAAACAACTTTGAAAAACTAACCTGTGCCATACTTTATGGACTCAAGGATTCTGCAAATGGCAGAAACAGTGCCTCTTCAAAAAAATTAATATGAAGAAACAATAATAATAGTAATTCATGCAGAAGCACATATTGAGCACCACCGCTCTAGAAAAACACAGAACAACTGTTTCAACTTCTAAGATGAGGAAGATCAGGTTTTTTGGGTTTTTATTTTTTTCCCAGTTTGCAGTATACTAGACCAGAACATTGTGGTCACCTGGTTTTTCCCCCACACCAACTATTTCCTGGTTCTGCTCAATACAGCAGAGGGCAGTGTTAAATTACTTTCTGACACTCAAGGATGCAAATGTAACTCACCATAGGAAAAAAAGGTGGGGTTTGGGTGGCAAGGTTCACATGAAAGACTTAAAGGTACGTTACACATTTTAAAATGACCTGAAAAAAAAAAGTTTCTGCTGCTGGATTAATTAAATATTCTTAAGAATAACATTCTCGCTAAATGTCGTTTTATTTTTATTTTCTTACGATACGAACATTCTTAAAAGGGATAGTTCACCCAAAAATGAAAATTAGCCCATGATTTACTCACCCTCAAGTCATCCTTGGTGTGTAGACTTTCTTCTTTCAGGCGAATACAACTGGAGTTATATTAAAAAAAAAACGTACTGGCTCTTCCAAGCTTAATAATGGCAGTGAATGGCTATTGATACTCAATAGTCCAATAAAAGTCCAATAAAGTGCGTCCATCCATCATAAAAAGTGCTCCACATGGCTCCAGGGGGTTAATAAACACTTCCTGAAGCGAATCAAGAAAAATATCCATATTTAAAACTTTATAAACAGTAATCTCTAGCTAACTGTCGTACGCGCATTCATGAGAAAGGGGCGTTCCAGTGGGACGTAGGCATAGCGTAAGCTCCGGTGAGAAGTGAAGAACGTGAAAGAGGAAAGGAGAGAGCAAAACAAAACACCGGCAGTCAAAAATTAGAAGTACAGTATGTGGATTTGTAAAAATAAATAATAATAATAATAATAATAATAATAATAATAATAATAATAATAATATTGGAGGATTTTAATATATACATGTTTTTCCAATATAACGGGAGACTGGTTTTCCTTTGCTAAACAAAAGAAACTTTGCTTCCTTTGCTCCTGTAAACAAAACTCGTTTCTTGCAAGACTAGCATATTCTCACCAGAGCTTACCTACGCTTACCCTACACCTACGTCATCCACTAGAACGTCACTCTCTGGTGAACGGAAGGACGACAGTTAGCGGAAGCTAGAGACTATGGTTTATAAAGTTTTAAATATGGATATTTTTCTTACAAAAAAAAACGCATCAATTCGCTTCAAGAGGCCTTTATTCACCCCCCGGAGCCACGTGGAGCACTTTTTATGATGGATGGCTCCATTTTATTGGACTTCTAGCGGACTATTGAATATCAACACCCATTCACTGCAATCATAAAGCTTGGAAGAGCCAGGACATTTTTTTAATATAACTCCGACTGTATTGGTCTGAAAGGAGAAAGGAGGAAGGATGACTTGAGGGAGAGTAACTCATTTTTGGGTGAACTATTCTTTAAGAAGCATTTTTGGAAAAGAAAATATTCTTAACTTGTTCTTAAGATAAAACTTAAGAAGAATTACCTCCAACTTGTGTTAAATGCCCAAAGGTAAAATGCTGAATTAATTTATTGGGTTGGTTAAGCATTACAACATACAGTAGCACTGGCTACATATAATCCACCTTTTTCCTACGCCCCATGACGCTTTGCGAAAATTACGTCATTAAAATGTCATTAAAAGCAAAATGAAAAAAGGGGAAAAGCATTAAATTTCCTTTCAACATACCATGAATAACTCCTAAAGATCCTCCTCCTATCCACAGCAATATTACGGACGTGTTAAATATCATTATAGTAATATATGTCAAGATTTCGTAACAATTACATTTTACAGCATCCGTGTGAAAACAAACCTGGAAAGAGATAAGGATTTGGGGAGAAAAAGATTCTTAGTGCATTCCAGGGAATTATTAGTGGTTTATATTGTAAATTAAATTGGGAGACCAGACCACAAATGTGCATTATATGTTGTCTTTTTTCATTTACTTACAGTGGAATACAAAGGAAACATGAAAATAATCAGGAGGAAAATAATGCAGCGGGCTGAAAAGAGCTAAATCACGTCACATTAATACAGCAAATGTAACGTTGTTCTCCTGACTTCTGAAAATAGAAAATGAATAAAAATTTACAGCCCATTCAGTCAAAATGACAGATAAGGATTATTTGTAGCGCAATCTTACGATTTGAAATGATTTGTTGCCATCTTTTTGAGTGGAACTTCCTCAAACCAGAAGTGCCTCCCATAATTAAAATGCAGTAGGCTCATTAGGAAAAAGATGGATACATATAATACATTACTACTAGAGATATGCATGAGTATTCTGAAGTGACAGCAATGATCAACAACATAAACACTGATTGGTCATGATTAAGCATGATGTGGTCCCACACCAGCTAAACACCCTCTGGTTCAGCCTTTTGCACTAGCCACACCCCAACCCATTATAGGCTGAGCTGGAAAGAGCCTGATGGATCTGAGCAGACTTATCTAAAATGTTTCGATGGTACCTGGGAGGCTTGATGTTTACAATTGAGGGAGATAAAACCATGAATGGCATATTTATAGTAGTCAATGAATCAATCAAAACAATACCTTCATCCATATCCTTTACCTCTGAAATGGCACTTTCTGTCTCTGTCTGTAAACATGAAGGGATTGCATGGCTTGCAGGTGGTGACCTATGAAAGCTCAAGCTGACTCATGGCTTCTTCACATCACCTCCAGCCCTTCCTGCCTCCCACACAGAGCAAAATCACGCTGACACCACTCCATCAGTCCAGCCCACAGCTATGAGCTCTCAGCAGGCAGAGACACCTCACCGTTCTGCAAGCACGCTCACTTCAAACACAGACTTTGACATTGAAAGAACTGCAAACAGAACACGTGCTGCAGGGATGTCCATACCTGCTCTGAATGTACGGCCACCAAATCGCATAAATGACCCATGTAGACCATTTCCTAGCTGTGCTAGTTTCATGTCATATAATTGCACAGATTCTTCAATCCAAAAATCACAAATATAAATAAATACATTTAAACTCAAAATCACTATGTCCATTAATTCGTTCATTCAATTATTAATTTTTTTTAATCAGTTAGTAGTTATTCGGAATGCATTCAATGCATTATTCATGCATTCATTCAGTTAGTCATGCATTTAGTTAGTAATTCATTAATTCAACGCATTATTCATGCATTCATTCAGTTAGTCATGCATTTATTCGTTCATTCAATGCGTTATTCATCTATTCAGTCAGTCATTCAATACATTTATGCATTCAGTCATTCATTCATTCATTCATTCCATTGCATTATTCATGCATTCATTCAATGAGTTATTCATCCATACAGTCAGTCATTCAGTAATTCAATGCGTTGCTCATGCATTCATTCAATGCATTATTCATCCATTGAGTCAATTAGTAATTCATTCATTCGATGCATTATTAATACATTCAATTAGTCATGCATTCATTCATTCATTGCGTTATTCATCCTTTCAGACAGTTAGTTATTCATTCAATGCGTTATTCATGCATTCAATTAGTCATGCATTCATTCATTCAATGCGTTATTCGTGCATTCATTTAGTTATTCATGTATTCATTCATTCATTCATTCAATGCATTATTCATGCATTCATTCAGTTAGTCATGCATTTATTCATTCATTCAACTGAATGGATGACTACCGCATTGAATGAATAAATGACTAACTGAATGAATGAATGCATGAACGCATTAAATTGCTGAATGACTGACTAAATTCATCCATTCAGTCAGTCAGTCAGTCATTCAATGCATTATTCATGCTTTCATTCAGTTAGCTATGCATTCAGTCATTTAGTCATTCATTCATTCATTCAGTGTTACTCATCCATTCACTCAGTCATTCAATGTGTTATTCATCCTTTCATTCAGTTAGCTATTCATGCATTCATTCAGTCATGCATTAATTTATTCAATGTGTTATTCATGCATTCAGTCAGTCAGTCAGTCAGTCAGTCAGTCATTCATTCATTCATTCAATGCATTATTCATTCATTGATTCAACGTATCCTTCATTCATTTAGTTATTCACTCATTCATTCAATGCATTATTCATTCATTGATTCAACGTATCCTTCATTCATTTAGTTATTCACTCATTCATTCATTCAATGCATTATTCATTCATTGATTCAACGTATCCTTCATTCATTTAGTTATTCACTCATTCGGTTAGTTATTAATTTCTTATTTTAGTTATTCATTCATTCATTCATTCTAGTCATACCTTCACTCATTCAGTTAGTTGTTCATTCAGTCATTTAGTCATTCATTCAGTTAATTAATTCAGTTAGTTAGTTAGTTAGTTAGTTAGTTAGTTAGTTAGTAGCAATGTATTAAGTTGGATAACATACCATCAGACTGCAATTAATTGCAAATTATCCAATTTAGGGTCATACAAGGCCTGAAAATTGCATATTCCCTTAGACATACTGCTGAGATAATATAAAAGATCATATTCATAAATTCTAAAAAATCTGTTAGAAATGCAGCTAAACATCATTTATAGTTTTACTGAAGCCACAGTGTAATGGGCCTATAATCACAGTTTACAAATCCTGGGGAAACTGACACAGGAAACTCCTTTAAATAGAGCTGCTTCAGATGACTAAAATAAATACTGAATCCCCTTATAATGTGGTGTGGAGATGACCTCAAACTATATGGAAAAAAGAATTAGAAAGCCAGTGTCCCAAATGCATCTTCTTATGGGGAGAATAAATGAATAAAGCTGTCAAAATGCAGCACTACATATTTCTATTCTCACACATTTAGGTTTTTAGGCAGACCACAAGCATTTCTTAAAACATTATGTAGCCCTCAACACAGGATGGCCTGATGGCCGAGGGCAAGTGAGAGTTTCAGACAGTGCTGTATAGTCAATAGTAATTTTATGTGATGTATTGAACATTGCTGCTGTGAATTTTGTATATTTACATTTGTCACCAAGCTAATTTTACAGCTGATAAATAGATGAGGATGTTGAATTTGCATGAATGAATTGTGACAGTGATTAACAGAGACATATGGTTGAATCATTTTTGCAAATTGCAGTATTTTTATTACTATTATTTTAAATAAAAATATAAATATAGATTTTTATAAACATTATATAAATAATAGTGGCAAGGCAAGCACAAATCTGAACTACTGGGGTACAGTCACACAGGGCCAGTAGAAAAAAAAAAAATACACAGTACTGTGCAAAAGTCTTAGGCACATTAGTATTTTCACCTCAAAAAAGGGTTTTAAGCCAGTTATTTCTATCTTTTGCTGTAGTGTGTCAGTAGGAAATATCAGTTTACATTTCCAAACATTCATTTTGCGATTTATTTGAATAATCTAGTGAGATTTTTGAATGCACAAGCAGTCTGACAACAGCCGGTGCTTCATATGGAAATCTGATCTCAACATCATCAAATCTGTCTGTGATTACATGAAGAAACAGATGAAACTGAGACAGACTAAATCCAGAAGAACTGTGGCCGTATCTCCAAGATGCTTGAAGAAACCTTCCTGCAAAGCTACCTGAAAAACAATGTGCAAGTGCACCGAGGGCAAAAGCTGTTTTAAACGCAAAGGGTGGTCACACCAATTATCGATTTGATTTAGTTAATAGAAGTTAATTGATAAATAAAATCCATTTATGACAATATTTTTGAAAGCATCCTTACTTTAAAAGCACATTTACACAAGTGCCTGAAACTTCTCACAGTATTGTAGCTTTGGAGGCAGGGTTCTTAAAATATCTTGAAGACGTTGCTACAGATCTTCTGGATTTAGTCTGTCTCAGTTTCATCTGTTTCTTCATGTAATCACAGACAGATTTGATGATGGTGAGATCAGATTTCCATGTGGAGCACTGGCTGTTGTCAGACTGCTTGTGCATTCAAAAATCTCACTAGATTATTCAAATTAATGGCAAAATGAATGTTTGGAAATGTAAACTGATATTTTCTATTGACATACTACAGCAAAAGATATAAATAACTGGCCGAACACCATTCTTTGGGGTGAAAATACTAACGTGCCCAAAACTTTTGCACAGTAGTGTATATCTGTACTTTTAAGCCAAGTTATAAAACACTGATGTCCTGAAAATGTTTTAACGAATAAAAATCATTGTCTCCTACTACATATGGATTAAGCCACTCATATTTTCACACGTACCAAAGCGGCAGCGAGCTGTTAAATATGTCATGTTTAAGAGGAAGTGACATTTCATGGCACCTTCTGAAAAACAGTTTGCCCTGAAAACTACATTCTGACGGTCATGAAACTACATGCTCAGTTTGAACAGTCCCTTTATTAAATGTACTTTAAATCTCAAATGTAATGTTCATAATCTGCTTGCTTTAGGTGTGTAAATATATGAACCCCATGACTATTAACAAATTCCTCAACTTCTATACAATGCTTATGACATATCAAAATGATAAATGGTTTCTTTCCAGCCGAACTAGTTGCAGAGCTTTAAAAAAATTTTTTTAAAAAAATAATACACCACACTGGGCAAGACCCAGGGAAACACCCAGCTATGATATGTGACACTGGGAGGCCATGGAGCTGCTGACAGCAAGACCGCAATAACTCACAGTAAATCACAGGACAGATAGAGCTACCAACAAGACAGGCAGTTTAGGGATTTGGGTTTGTCTAGGCATAGGAATTTCCAAGAAGGGATGTGCAAATCTACACATTTTTTAAAGCTCTTTATGAGACTGATTTAGCATCCACCGCTTCAGTGTTTATTTAGGATATACGTTTACACGACAATGATTGTACTAAAAACTGAAAGACTTTCCTTTGTGTTTTTGAAAAGGTTCGCATACAGACAATAACATGGTCAAAACAACACAGTTTACACATATCCAATAAAACGACTAAAAACACTTTTAACATGCATCCCAGTCCAGGAGTTGGCGATGTCACTTTGCCTGCGGACACACACATTCCTATAGACTAAACGTGTAATACGTATGCGCATGATGTCAGTTTTCCAAATTTGCATTTTCATAGTTTACATGGTGACAATTACAGTATTGTTTTCAAAAACTTGCACTTTTCCTTTTTCAGGCCCCCAAAACGCCCTTTGTTGTGTAAATGAACAACCAAAACGCATTGAAAGTTTGCCATATTTAGCTGAAAACGATGTCAGCCAGGTTTTTGTTAATATTTTGAATTAGAATTTATTTTTATATTTTCTGTTTTTTTATTTTTTATTTCAGTTAAAAGTTTAGCAATTGTGTGTTTTTGTCTTTTTTTTTTTTTATCTCTAATTTTTAGGTTTTAGTTCCAGTTTATTTTGTAATTTGTAGTAGTGAAAATGAGAAATTTTGCCTTGGCAGCTATCTGAAATAAAATGTGTGTTATTTATTATTTTATATATTTATATATTATTTTTTATTTTAATATTTTATTTCAAATGATATTTTTTTTATTTCAAGTAATGGTTTTTTTATGGTTTTAGTTTTAATTTTAATTTTATTTAAAGGGATAGTTCACCCAAAAAAGAAAAATTCTGTCATCACACAGGTAGTAAAAGGACATCATTAAAATAGTCCATGTGACATCAATGGATCAACCTTAATTATTTTTTTTTTTGCACACTTTATTCAATGATTTCTTCTCCTCTAGGTCATTCCCCGCTGCCACTCACGAGAGTCGTGGCGCTCTTGTGAATGTCGGCGGAGCATGACCCGGAAAGGAAAAAATCGTTGAATAAAGGCGTTATTTTGTTTGTTTTTTTGTTTTCTTTCCACACAAAGTATTCTCGTAGCTTCGTAACATTACGGTTGAACCACTGATGTCACATGGACTATTTTAACAATGTCCTTACTACCTTTCTGGGCCATGAAACGTTTCAGTTACTTTACTGTATATGGAGGGTCAGAAAGCTCTCGGATGAGTAATGACAGAATTTTAATTTTGGGTGAACTCTCTCTTTAATAATAACAACCCTGCACTGCATACTGATCAGACCTTATGTTAAAAACAACTGGACGAAGTGGAACAGAAGGAAACAGTCTGAACACTTGACACTTTGTCTTAAAGCTAATAAAGGAGCTAATAAAGAATAAAGAATTGTAATGAGTCAATGACTGGTCATTTCAGCTACAGATGTGAGGGCTGCAAAATAAAATCTGAATGGCTGCACATAATGCTCCTCCTGCCAGAATCAGTGCCCTGGCTGGGTGCATTACTCACTGACTCAAAGGAAACCAGAGCATCTGGACTGGAGATCACCGTAGGGATGTGTTTAGCCTGACCTGGTTGAGCAAAAAGGACACAGAGATGAATCTCTGCTTTATAACTCCAAGTAGACCCTGGCTTCTCAGTGACCAAGCTACAACAGAAAAAAAAATATACATAACGGGCCAGTCAATTTCCTCAGGTGCACTACAATTCAATTGATTGGATGTGGTTAGATTTTTAAATGCTTTTTTAAAAAAGTCTCTTACGCTCACCAAGGCTGTTTATTTGATCAAAAATACAGTAAAAACAGTAATGTTGTGAAATAGTATTGCAATTTCTACTGTAATATTTTAAAATGTTACTTACTCCTGTGATGGCAAAGCTGAACTTTCTGCAGCCATTACATCAGTCTTTTGTGTCACATAATCCTTCAAAATATTCTAATATACTGATTTGATGCTCAAGAAACATTTCTTCTTTTAAAATTATAATCTACAGTCCACAAACATGTCTTATTCTGTATTTCCACACTTTTCTAATGTCAGACAGATTAAAACATTTAAAGAGAAGCACACAAATAAAATAATAAAAATAATTATGATTGGGACCTAGGGAAGGAAATATTAAATAATATTATTATTATTTATAAAAAAAATATATAAAAATAAAATTATATATATATATATATTATATATATATATGACACTCCACCTTTAAAAACAATGAAATTAACATCTAGACAAAGTAGAGACCAGTCTGAAACTATAGACTACAGACTTCATAGTGTGTGATGAAAAATTCCTTGTGCTGTGTAATGTATACTCACATATTCAGTAATGTAAATCATTTTTGGCACAGTACATCACCCCTGTGCTGCTGGATTTCAGGAGATTTTAGTTTGAAGTCCCCTGAGAGTGACTTCAAGGACTGTGGTGATGCTTAAAATATGCAATGCACAATGGCCAGCAGCATAAAACAAGCTGACAGTCTTACTCAACATACTCACACACTGACAGGTAATTTATTCCTCTCAGACCGGCGGGGTCACACTCAGGGGTGGGTGGCCGCCTCCAGCTCCACCGCAGGTGTCTCATTAGATTGCCTGTGCTGCCCTGTCAACTCCACTGGAGTTAAACTATAAGAGTGCAGCTACAGCACAACAGACTACACAGTTCTGTGTCTTTTTTTTTTTTTTTTTTTGTCGTCTCTACACCAAGTACGAGTTTCAGCTGGATGTATTGTTTTTGCCTTAGGTTTAACAGAACCTGATTAATTGTGCCAAGCCCCAGTTTAACATTTAAAGAGGTCATGACATAAGGAATCACATTTTTATTTTTACAAAAAAGAGGCGAGAAACATTTACATCTGACGGTCTCTACAATAAAACATCAATCCTTACTATATAAGCTGTGAGCAGTGAGGTGACAAAATGAGAAATTCTTAGCCAATCATAATGAAGTGGGCAACAAAAGAGCCACAATGTGGTGAAAAACATCATGTTATGCAAATATATGACTTTTTAAAATGGAGGTCTTGTTTTTAGTTGTTAGCATGTTAGAAACAATGCTACCATGCTGAATATAGTATGTCTACATCAATGGAAAATAGCTACAGCCTGCTTGAATCACTAGATGACAGCATGTGCTAATTAGCATATTTATGACATAATTACGTCAAATTTGCATTCTGCCTAATCAGCCCTTTACATCTGTTCTCTTCTCTTCTACTCTCTAAGCTCACATACTACACTTCACAACCAAACTCCCAATAAAGCTGTTCTCATTTAGTGTAGGGTCTAGGCTAAGCTAACAGGCTAATTGGTGTGCTAAGCTAGCATGCAGAATGTTATTTTGCAAAGCCTAATGCAATCTCACTTAAAGAACAATGCACTTTACCTACGATCAAGAACCAAGATCTTCACTGAATTCAGTACATACACTAATGTTCAAAAGTTCAGAATCTGTAAGATTTGTTGATGTTTTTGAAAAACAGTAAAAGCATCAAAAAATACAGTAAAAACAATAATATTGTGAAATATTATTACATTTTTATTCCTTTAATGGCAAATCCAAAGTTTCAGAAGCCATTTCTTGCATCTTCAGTGTCACATGATCCTTCAGCAATCATTCTAATATGCTGATTTGGTGCTCAAGAACCATTTCAGATCACTTTAAATGTAAAACAAACAAACAAAAATTGTGGAAACCATTATGTATTTTTCCAGGATTCTTGATGAGTAGAATGTTCAAAAGAACAGAATTTATTGGATAAAAATAGCAACAATGTATAAGTCGTTACTGCATTCAGTTGATAAAATGACATCCTTGCTGAAAAAAGCATTCATTTCTTTCAAAAAAAAAAAAAAAAAAAAAATCTTTCTGACCCCAAACTTTTGAATGATAGTGTACAATACTATAATTCAGATGCAGCTGTACATCCACTATTTTTGTGGAAGGGACATTTTGAAGCTGAAACACGGACTTCAGGCCTTACAACACAATAGCAACAAATACAGAAGTGTTTCCCTGCTCCAAATTCAAACAGACAGCCAACAGCATGATAGTCAAGACATAACAGCTGGGGGTCTCACTGCACCAGACTGGATCTCCCCACACGTGTCACCCACTCGGCAAGCTCACCACAATGTACATGAGAGACACAGACAGAAAGAGAGAGAGAGCCAGAATGGGGACACAGAGTGCTGCACAAAGTCTAAAGAGTGAGATGAAGTCAGAATGCAAAGACCAAGCTGTCAAACCACTGCAGAGTCAAAACACATATTAACATATTTAAAAAAACAAAATGAAATAAAAAATCATAAAAATCTGAAACAAGACAAATATAATGTTTTAGCTACAGCATCCAGCACTAAAGCGTGCATGTGTGGGCAGTGAGTAAGTGAATGGGAAGTGACTCAGTAAGCATGGAAGTGCAAGTGCAGAACTCGGCCACAGCGCCCGCCGGCTCCCACCTGCTGTCACCCCAGCAGCTTTAGACGCCGACACATACCTCACCTCGTTGACCTCTGCGACCCCTGCTGACATCAACACAGCAGTACAACCACACTGTACTGTAGGGGTGTGTGTTATGATTTTTGATCGTGGACAATTAAAATGTCTCACGATCTGCTTTCGAAGAAATATCGTAGTATCGCGCTACAGCACACATTCTATCAGCTGCAGACATACATTGACATCACATGTGGTTGAGTTACACTCTCGGGACACTGCATGTCTTCGCAATAACAAAATTACATTATTTGCATGTGCTTTAAAACCTTGCCAGTTAAACTTTTTTTTTTTTTTTTATTCGCATGCAGTTCTGGCCTGCGCCTTTTTAACACTAAAAGCCTGTCAAACAGCGCCTGATTACTGGACTAAGTTATCTTTTGAATCTGATTGTGCTAATACTGTCAAAAACACAAGGTTTACATATAAATAGTTGGTTATGTCTAAAGTGAAATTAAACAGTTGAGAGAAGCACAGATGCGTACCTGTATATTAGATGCGTGCAGGTCTTAAAGTGACTGCAGACTAATAGTACTAAGGGACAGTTCACCCAAAAATTACAATTCTGTCATTATTTACTCACTCTCATGTTGTCCCAAACCTGTATTCATTTCTTTCTTGTACTGAACACAAAAGATGATATTTTGAAGAATGTGGGTAACCAAACAGTTGCTGGTCCCCACTGACTTTGATAGAAAGAAAAAAAAAAATTCTATGGAAGTCACTGGGGACCAGCAACTGTTTGGTTACCCACATTCTTCAAAATAACTTTTATGTTAAACAAAAGAAAGAAAAAAAACTTGAGAATGAGTAAATGACAGAATTTTCATTTTTGGGTGAACTATCCACAGAGAAACAGAAAGAAGGGAAAAAAAATAAAATAATATAATATATTATTTTATTTTATATATATATATATATATATATATATATATATATATATATATCACTCGCTGCTCTTGACTAAAGAACTTTAATACAGTTGCTTTAATAAGAATCAATGTATAATTTATACAGTGAAGTGTAGCCTATAGTGTTTTATTTTTATATTTGTTCATTCAATTTTTTGAATGCTACTGCTAAATGCACCTACTGTACCTGAAAAATAAAGCACTGTTTTTTAAAATTTGTATATTGTGTGTATTTGTAATGTGTATTTTTTTAATAACAAAGATAAAATGACAAATATTTCACCCTCTTTTGCCTAAACATCTGCCATTCTTTTTTTAATCTTATATTTTGTTACCTTGTAAGGCTTTGTTTTTAAAATGGAGAAATTAGTTTGGCCGTACTGCTGTGACAACTTGCAAAATAGTAAAACCAACTTAATAAAGAATAAGAATAAGAATCGTGATAAAATCGTGATTTTCCAGAAAAAAATTGTAATATGCTATTTTTGCCATATCACCCACCCCTACTGTACCGTATAAAATCTCTGAACAGTGACAGTCATTCAACCACAACAAACTACTGCCAAATTGTCATATTCAGGACAGAACATACAAGGCACTTGATTTATAACTAATTATTCTAACAGCAATTTTTCAGGTGATATAGCATTAGTTATGAAAATAGGACAATCTTTAACATTTAAATAACTTGTTTGTTTGAAATGCAAATGCATAACATAAGAATGTCAGTTTGCTATATTTTCAGCTGACAGTCTTCCCTGTAGAAAGAAACAGGCTTTGAGAGGCAGGACTCGTGTAAAACCTCTGATCATACTTCTAACGAGACCTATATTCAGAAGAAAGAGAAACAGCTTCAAACTGGAACAAACAGCGACATCACTTCCTCTTCATGGTGTCACTCACCCAAATCTAGTGAAATATCACTAAAAACCACTAATATTCCCACTCTGCCATTTTTAATTTATAGTTAGACATATCCGGTTAATAAGACAATTCTCAACAAGAAGATTTGCATTACTCCAGCCTTCAGTATCACATGATCCTCCATTCTAATACACACTTTTGACCAGTGTACATAGCCCATTATTACAACTTGCAACCAAAATGGATCCTGAGAAACATGAATGTCCAAAGAGGCTTTAAATCTTTTAATTTCATATGCATAATATTTTTAATATGCTATAGAAACAGCACCCACATTTACATGGACCAAACTAATAAAAAAACAAAACAAAAAGCAAGATAACCAAGCAATATTTCTCTCTATAAATGGCACTCAAAGACCGAAAAACACCACAGTGTGACACATGAGCAATTATTTTAAAAGCAAGATACTTTACATGCAGTCTCTCATCGGAATCCTCCATTTAGCCTCGGTCGTCCTCTCCTGTCTTCACCGAATGACACCACGCAATGACCTCGAGTAATGCAACTGCTCATTAACACTTCCACAGCTTACTCTTGTAACCACTCAAGTGTATTTCAGCTGACCAAGACAAAGATCAAATTCTCTTACAGTCAAAAATAGGTCTTTCCAAAGACAATTAAGGGATAAATGCTAAGCTACTTAAAGCTTAAAAGGTAAGCCAAGGAAACTTTTACTCTACACAAAAAAAAAAAACCTTCTAGGCACAATAATAAAATGGCTACATCATAAACTGTAACTTCATACATGCATTTAATTTGTATCAAAAAGTTCTGTTTAATTACTCCAAACATGTCTAATTAACAAGTTAAGACAAGCTTTTGTCAAAAGAACTCTTAAGGCCCCCTAAGTAGCTGTGGAGGACCACTAAGAACATCTCTGGGCCTTCACAAACACAAGCTCCAAAAAGTTAAGTGCTAACAGCAAGTTTTTGCTTCTAAGGTGGTAGGGGAAAAAAAAGTGTAAATTCAGAGCACATCTGCTGCGCTCAAACCTGCTAAGCAAAAGAACACAAATGAACCCAGCCAGACCCCAATGAAAGAACCTCTCAAAATCCACAATCCCAGAACATTGTGAGCTCTGATGGTTATCTGTAATGATTACATTTGTACAGGTCCACAACTATTGCAGGAATCCGTCCAGTGAACACATTAGCTAAAAACAGAATAGAAGCAGTAGTTTGACAAAACAGGTTGATTTACTCAGTTATGAATCTAGGATAACGACAGGAGTTTAAAATTAAAGTGTTTGATTTACTGTGTAAACATACTCCAACTGAAAACTCTCTTCCCGGACCACCCATGCTCATGCTTTGTATAGCATTCAATAAAACTCTCTTGGAACTAGTGATCAACTAATATGGACTTTTTGACAGCTGATGCCAGTGCCGATATTTCAGAGAGCAGAGTGTCAGATGGCCGATTTAAAGCCGATATGATCACACCATCTAATTTAAAAGAGAGTAAATAACTCATGCTGCAATAAAACATTTTTTTTATTTAATATTTACTAAATCAGAATTTAATAACTTCAAAATTAATCAATATGAAAATAATTCAAGCTTAAAAAAATAAACCTGTAACAAACAGATATTTTGTAATTCTTTTATAGCATTTTTAACAAATAAAGAAATTGTTAGAAAAAATTAAAAAAAATTTAAAAATAAAAAAGGTTTTCACATTTTGTTAAAGACCAGCAAATACAAATTTTAAGTTACATTCTCAGCACTTTCAGTGTCAACATAAATTAATAAATAAAAAGAATATATTAAAAAAAAAAAAATATATATATATATATATATATATATATATATATATATATATATATATATATATATATATATATATATGTATGTATGTATGTATGTATGTATGTGTATGTATGTATGTGTGTGTGTATATATATATATATATATATATAATTTTATATATATATATATATAAAAATAGGCACCACTAGTTAGGACTAGCCCAGATTTCAATTAACTTTAGAGCAGAATGACAACTGTCAGTTTACCTAATGTTTTAGTTAAAGAGAAAGGAGAACACTGGTCACATAGAATAAAATGATGTTTCGGTGCAAGACGCCTTGAAAACATTATAAATTGGCTTCAGGGGGGAAATTATGACATGTAGGTATAAATTAGTGCCTCTAAGTAATCAGAATACAACACTTGAAAAGAAGAAAGGCTAATTGACTGTATCTTTCTATGGTAGAAATCAGGGGCACTTGAAATCGTATTTTAAGTTTAGTCACATCCACCAGTCACATAAAACTACCACTCAGTAAAAAGCTAACCAATAAAAGGGGGAGAGTAAAATACATACTAAAAACACTTACACTGAACACTGTATGACATTCCTGTTAAAACAATAAGCATGTGCAAGACCAAGCACTGGATTTTAAATGTCAAGATTAATCTAGAAAGGAACTCTCACCTCAATTAAGACAATAAAAATGATCAAATCACAAATTCAACTCATGACTCCCATGGTACTGGAGTTGCCTATATGAGGACATGGGAAAGTCCATGGAAGTTCAAGCATGCAAGGCTTTAAAAGAGACCCTTGGGCCTTGCCTTCAGGTGAAGGGCTGGTCATGGCTGTGCATTTGCAGCAGCACAGATGTTGTGGTTTTGCCACTACAGACAAATATAATGCACTCCACAGATTTTACAACCATAATTTTAGCACATTTCAAGTGCATGCCTGTAAGTATTCAGACACTGCAAGTGCTCCACACTCAGCAAACATCCTCTTTACTTGCAAACCTGCGATAATAACTCTTGAATTCTAGAGGACTCTTTGACGCATGTGTGTGCTTAAACACACTTAGCCAGTTAAATAAATTCTGGTGACGGATAAAATCAGTAGACTATGATCTCATTATGCTAATTTCTATCAATACTTCCAGATGGCTGGTCTTAAAAACATTTCAGCATTCTATTATGGTGATAAGTGAGCATAATTGCATTGAATGACAAACAGCTTTACCTTTTAAACACCTTTTACGGATTTCACCCTCTCAAGGGTACTCTGATCACATTCAGGTAAGAACACCCTGGAATGAATCTAATGATCACAGTTCTAGAGTGACACACATTTGTGCCAGACAGAAATGAGCACCCTCATTCTTAAATATTGTTTATGTAAACAAGCAGACAGAAAGAAATATTGTCCTAAATATACAGCAGCACACAGAAACACATTAATGTCTGTATCAACAGGTAACTAATTCCCATCCTGAACTGACACAAGCCTGTTGTGAGAGATAATAATGTGAAAGATTTTGTAATGCATTTTTAATGATTCACTTTTTTATATTATTATTCTAATTTTTATTCCAAATTATCAGGCAGCTCCTGCTGATGTCATGCTCTCAGATGTGCAGCCAAAAAAAAAATTAAAATACGCTCTAGTTTTTTTTCCCCCCAGTTCTTTCTCCTCCACTCGGTCACTCAAGAAGAGTTTTGATTCTCTCCAACCACACTGTAAAACCTAATGAGTTGTGACAACTCAATTGAGGAAATTCATTTAAGTTTAGAAACCAATAGTTGTGAGTACTGTGAATTTATATCATTTACTCTCCTATTTAATCTCAAGCAAAGCATGCTGGAAGCTAGAAATCTGCTGTAACTTCTGCTTAATATAATCAGTTCACATAACTATTAAGTGCAAAGAACTTTCAGTAATATTTCAGTAAAATGAACTCATTTCATTTAATAAATTTGACTGTTAGGTTTGACAGTGTACCATTTTTCTTAATCTGAAAGAGGCTGACAGTCCTAACGCAAGTGACTGAAATATGCATGTTAAAGATGTGATAGACAACCAGTTGTTGACTGCTCCTTTTTTCATAACACGTATCAAACTCTTTCGATTCAATTCCTTTATGAGTCCTGAAAACTTTAGGGAGTCAGCTGGTTATAAAATGCGGTTGTGTAACTCTTTCCTATACCGACACCTCCTAAATATTCAACAATTAAGCTCAAATACCACTTTCTAACTTAAAAACAGGCTAATCAGTGCACAGTGTGATCACCTTCGCAGCATTATTTCTTATTAAAGTAATCATATACTGGGTTAGTAATTAGCCTGTGTGGTTTCCTACTATTATGTAAAATGTTGAGAGAGAGAGAGAGAGAGAGAGAGAGAGAGAGAGAGAGAGAGAGTCTGTGAACAAACTTTGTGAATACTCATTTGATAACCACTGATTATTGAAGTTGCACATTTGCCCATCATAATCTTACAGTCAATGTATTATCATAATGATCTGTATATTAAACATACTCTGGACAAACAGCACGGAGAACACTGCAAACACGCATATGCATGTCTTACCTTTGTGCTAACGATACATAAACAGTCCATTCTTCAGACCGCGACCTCTCAGCATCTCATTCCAGCTGCTCTAATCCTGTCGCTAAAATATGCGAATGCATATGCATGAAAGCATTGCCTGCGCGACAGGAACTTACTCTCAGTTGAGCAAACAACGTACGCATCCATATACTCAGAGAAGTCAAGTCTGCATCACCTCATGTTTCCTTTCCGCGGCAGAGTCTCGGGGATGCTGAGGAGGACGCCTGCACTCATACTGACGTGCGTTCAGAGTTGATAGGAGCACCACGGGGAGACCGAGCAGCATAATGTGCTCCCCTCACCTCTGGACGCGCGAGCTCCAACAGCACGTCACTGTGTGGGTAATCGCATGCGTTAAAACGCCTCTGCTCTGCCGTTTCAACATCAATCAGTGGATTTTGTTTTGTAATAAAACAGGAAAAAAATAATAATAATCGCTAAATGTTTGCTATGTTCCAACTTCGTACACAGGGTCCTTAAAATTCCACACACACATCACAATGACTGTGATATGCTAACAAGATGTAAAAGCAGAAAGCTGAATGTTACTAATTAAGTAAGCAGATTAGTTTTTGATCGTGTTATGGCTGATATATAATGTATCAGTGATTTTTTATTTTTTTTTTAATTAAACAAGAACCTTTAGAAAAAGCAAAAATACTAACTACAAATACAGAGAGAAAAAGTAACATTTTTCAGAAAAACATGGTTCTGTAATATTATAAAAAGGGATTATAAAATCCTAAAATGTTTGTAAGAATACATTTTATTATATAAGTTGAGGTGTATGCCATTACATTAAACTCAGAAATATTTTTCTGATCATCAAGGCATGTTATACCCAATTCCTCTTTCTTACATGCTTTCAAAATCACAGTAGAAAAATATAAGTGAAGAAATAATAAGACACCACAAAGCTACATCCTCTATCCCAGTGGAGACATGAAATTCATCCACATTCAAACGCTCATCCGATTCATAGGAGACTTCATAGAAATGAGCGTTTTATGCATTGTTAAAACACTTTCACAGCGTGGCAGATTACTTCCAAGCCCAAGAGAAGGAAATTCTACCCACTCTCTAGAATGTGAACAATTTAAATGAAAAATGCATGACCAACCCTTATCAGATTTAAGTGAGAAATTAACATTATTAAATAAGATAACTCTTAATGTTCTGCATTTAGTGCCACAGAACTCAGTAACACATTTAAATCAGTCAGAGGTTTAACACTTCACATGCTCAGCATCATGAACTTTAATTACATCCTCAATTATCTTTCAAGCACAAGTTTAACAAGTACTGGATGTTCTGAAGTAGGTTCATCAGAGCTGAATCATTAAAATGACTTTTGAAACTGACATTGTGACAAACAAGTGTCTCTGAATGATCTTATACAGAACCGCTGTACAAATATAGACACCAACTACAATTCAAGTTCTTTAGTTAAGCAATATAACATTCATATATATATAACACTGATCTGCCAATGGAAATACACTGAACAAAATTATAAACGCAACACTTTTGTTTTTGCCCCCATTTTTCATGAGCTGAACTCAAAGATCTAAGACTTTTTCTATGTACACAAAAGGCCTATTTCTCTCAAATATTGTTCACAAATCTGTCTAAATCTGTGTTAGTGAGCACTTCTCCTTTGCCGAGATAATCCATCCACCTCACAGGTGTGGCATATCAAGATGCTGATTAGACAGCATGATTATTGCACAGGTGTGCCTTAGGCTGGCCACAATAAAAGGCCACTCTAAAATGTGCAGTTTTACTGTATTGGGGGGTCCGGGGGGTCCGAAAACCAGTCAGTATCTGGTGTGACCACCATTTGCCTCACGCAGTGCAACACATCTCCTTCGCATAGAGTTGATCAGGTTGTTGATTGTGGCCTGTGGAATGTTGGTCCACTCCTCTTCAATGGCTGTGCGAAGTTGCTGGATATTGGCAGGAACTGGAACACACTGTCGTATACGCCGATCCAGAGCATCCCAAACATGCTCAGTGGGTGACATGTCCGGTGAGTATGCTGGCCATGCAAGAACTGGGATGTTTTCAGCTTCCAGGAATTGTGTACAGATCCTTGCAACATGGGGCCGTGCATTATCATGCTGCAACATGAGGTGATGGTCATGGATGAATGGCACAACAATGGGCCTCAGGATCTCATCACGGTATCTCTGTGCATTCAAAATGCCATCAATAAAATGCACCTTAACATACGCCTGCCCATACCATAACCCCACTGCCACCATGGGCCACTCGATCCACAACGTTGACATCAGCAAACCGCTCACCCACACGATGCCATACACGCTGTCTGCCATCTGCCCTGTACAGTGAAAACCGGGATTCATCCGTGAAGAGAACACCTCTCCAAAGTGCCAGACGCCATCGAATGTGAGCATTTGCCCACTCAAGTCGGTTATGACGACGAACTGCAGTCAGGTCGAGACCCCGATGAGGACGACGAGCATGCAGATGAGCTTCCCTGAGACGGTTTCTGACAGTTTGTGCAGAAATTCTTTGGTTATGCAAACCGATTGTTGCAGCAGCTGTCCGGGTGGCTGGTCTCAGACGATCTTGGAGGTGAAGATGCTGGATGTGGAGGTCCTGGGCTGGTGTGGTTACACGTGGTCTGCGGTTGTGAGGCCGGTTGGATGTACTGCCAAATTCTCTGAAACGCCTTTGGAGATGGCTTATGGTAGAGAAATGAACATTCAATTCATGGGCAACAGCTCTGGTGGACATTCCTGCAGTCAGCATGCCAACTGCACGCTCCCTCAAAACTTGCGACATCTGTGGCATTGTGCTGTGTGATAAAACTGCACATTTTAGAGTGTCCTTTTATTGTGGCCAGCCTAAGGCACACCTGTGCAATAATCATGCTGTCTAATCAGCATCTTGATATGCCACACCTGTGAGGTGGATGGATTATCTCGGCAAAGGAGAAGTGCTCACTAACACAGATTTAGACAGATTTGTGAACAATATTTGAGAGAAATAGGCCTTTTGTGTACATAGAAAAAGTCTTAGATCTTTGAGTTCAGCTCATGAAAAATGGGGGCAAAAACAAAAGTGTTGCGTTTATAATTTTGTTCAGTGTAGTTCCTACATAACTGAAGAAGTAGTAACCATGCGTGTCTTTAACCTATACACAGTAGTTCAGTTTCATTTCAGAATTAATCGGTTTTTGAATGAATCATTGCATGAATAACACCTGCTTCCACAGAATAAAGAATGCACCAACAATTGTGTCATAAACACCAGCAATTACTAAAGCCAATAATGGCATTCAAGATCCACGTACTGCATACAGCAAAGATGCAGTTCTGAGAAGCATACACTTCAATATTCTGCTTACCTCTTTGCTTTGGGCTTTGACGCTGGCCACAGTTTCTGTTGGTCCAGTAGTACTGGGTGGGCCAGTGAGATTCCATTCATTAACAGGAGGAAAAGTTTCTCTGGTTTTAAGGCTTGACGGCTCTATGGGCTTATTCTCATTATCCTGGAGGCTCACTTCATAAAATTCCTGAATATCTGAAAGAATTATGAGGTTGCATAGTCAAATACATGTGATCAATAAGCCACCAACAGAACTAAAATCCCTATAAATGTTTACAGAATCAAAGCCAGAATCAAAGATACAAATTATAATGAAAATGCACATTTCACATTATTCGCGCTATGATGCCTTACTAGAACAAATTTATACCCATTTCGCAGAGACTCATTTACATGGCCAAATGTAAGTGGATAATAATGAGAGCCATAAAAACATGACCAAGTGTAAATGCATTAATGATTTAACCTAAAAATTACAACAACATGTATATGGCTTCAAGTCCTAACATTGCTTTTAAAGACCGGAATTTGTTGTAGCCCGACACTTCTCTAAAGTAATAAGTACTAGTGCACCCAGAGTACATTTAGGTGTAGATTTCAGATAAGCCAAGCCCAAATTAAATTCAGACAGCTTCAGTCTTACATTGGTCATCAAGTCAAAAATTTCTAGCCAGTGTATCAGTAAAAGTTCAGTGATGTTAACCAGATGGTTGCTGGTTACTGCAACTGACTACTTGAGAAAGGCATGTTGCTCTGGGGTGATTGTCCTTGCAATGCAATACAATACACTTTTTACAAGTCGCTTTGGTTAAATGCATCATGGATAAATGGCTACATACTGCTACACAATTTTACACCATAAATAACGGGTCCACCAAGAAGCAGCCATCTATTGACCATTATGCTTCCTTTATGGCAGTACAAAATTTTATTGAAAAAGCATACTGCATTAATTTATTTTTTAAAAGTAGACTGTATTGCAAGCCGTTTACCCACACACATAGCAGCCGACATGTATGTAACATACTGAAGACCTCTGTTTGCAGTGGAGTGAGATTCTGATCAAGTCACGTTTAAAAAAAAAAAATAATCTTTTGACTTTTCAGAGATACTGGAGTCTCCATAAATGTTTTCAGTCTAAAACACTCAGATGGACAAATAATAACACCATGAAACATGAATACTCTTTATGGTTGTAAAAAGCACTTCCCTGAATTCATGCAGAGTCCAGGCCAAACTAAATGAGGGGAGTTCAAATCATGGAAACATAATAGTAGGGATGCACTGAATTATAACTGTCTGAGCACAGCATTACTGGAAACTGAACAGAGCAATGATGCATTTCAAATGCCTCTTAATTAAGTACTGAAAGACTCTAGTAAGTATGCAAAGGTAAGTATGATTTTTTACACGTTGTTTTATCTGTATTTTGAATTTTGCACTGCTTTGCATTGTGTTTTTTTAGAGTTAATGGAAATGTCTGTAAAATTAATGGATAATGTCCTGGCAGAAAATTACCAGTACATTTTCCATTTTTAACAGTTTATAACTGCCACAAATTCATTACAAAATCCTTTTATCAAATATCTCACCAAAACCTTTTTTGAAGATGCCCACTAAGTCTTGCACAGAGCAGTCAGTATAAAACAAATATACAAAACATTCCAAGTTATATTTATAGCTATTTCTAGATGTGTTCTGTTGGACTTTTTCAACAGTAAAATTCTTATCACCACCAATTTCCTCTTCCATTTTATCTTAATTACTTAAACTCCCAACAGAGCCTGCTTTAAAGGGAAACTCAAAGGATTTTTCAAAATTGACAAAAATTTACTTTAAATTACTGCACACAAAAGGTTTAGACTACATCCCCTGCAAATGCAAGCCAAGACACCTTCTGACAAATGGAATTCCAATACTTTACAATGTTTTGCGATTACTGGAAAAGGTCTTAAAAAAAATGACAGTGACCTGCCAAAAAAATAGATGAAATATTGAATTTAAAAAAAAACGTAACGGATGAAAAAACAGGTGAAATAGATTAAATGTTTTACAACTACAAAAATGAACAGAAGTTTCCATTCTTAAAACTTTTTAAGGTTTTATAATGTTTTCCATGAGAATGGAAACCTTCTTACAATTTTTAATGTCTTTTAGAAGAAAAAACATTTAAATTGCTGCATGCAAACATCTTTATTTGCAGTTGAATAAGAAAAAAAAAAACTACGTTGCTGTGATACATCATTGAAAATGTTAAACATGTCAAACCATGGTGAAGTCAAACCTGTTCCACCATCTTAGCACAACAAGACAAGTGTTAAGAAACATCCTTGAGGAAAACATTGTTTGTTCTAGCAGCAACGTACCTATAAGAGCCTGGAAGAGTTGACTCTGAAAAATATTGATGACTCTCTCAATTGAATGTCTGAGATGAGGGTCTCCAGTCTGACTGAGTTTAGTTCGGTATTCCTCCAGAAGCTGCAGTGCCCTCTGAGCATCTGAAAAACACATAAAAATACAATGGCCAAACACAAAAAAGCAAGATGTTTAAAAATATATTTAGAAAATATTTTCCCCAATAACGACTAATTATTACTAAAATGCTGGCTACGCAACATTTGAAATATACACATTTTAAAGAAACCTTACCTTTCTTTCTCACTGGCATGATCAAGACTCAAAGATTCAAAGTCCCACAACTGTTAAAGGGCGACTGCTGTAAAGCATTGGAATGAATGACTGATCACTTTCACTTTCAGTCGCGTCACTTTGATTTCGTGGTGATCGCTGACCGGGTCAGATTGACATGTTAAAGCTCAATATCAACAATCCTCCAATCCAATAAAAACTGTGAGCGACTACTTCACTCATAACCCTGTCAGATGCGGCAGGACCCCGTGGACACTTTCATACAACTCTGAACTTTGAGAAACTTTCTGCAGACGAATGCATGGAGTAAATCAACAAATCGCAGAGTGCATTACAAACATTTGGAAAAACTGCTTCCGATCTGTTGCAATGGAAGTGGTAGAATAGACAGAAACACTAATAATCCCTGCTGAAGTGCAAGTAAAGTTCACTCGCAGACGGGTTCCTGTCCATACATGTCTCCCGTTCCCTCCTGACTGGAGTCTTGGATCCGCACACGTCCGTAGTCGAAACTTCTTCAGCGCAACACTTCCTCTTTCTTCTAGTGTGCCCGAAATTCCCAAACTTTCCTGCAAAATGGCGACCTTGATATGCAAACAGATCACATGATCTACTGATCTACTGCCTTCCCTCTGCGCTCGAAGGAATCAGCGCTCAGGTTTCTCTTTTCTCAGGTTTCTCAGCTGCTGCAAGAAAGCAGCCGGTGAAAGAGATCTTTATTAAGTTTATCCTCACTTTAAGTAATGAAATCTGGAGAAATTATATAAGAACCATAGAACACCAGTCTTGTTCAAAGTATATGAGCTTACTGTACAGAATATGTGCCTATACTTTTTGTTTACATTTATTTTAAACCAGCAATGGTTATATGTGGAGCCTATATGTCTTTATTTATCTGTTGGTAGATGTACCATCTCGTGACATCTGATCATAACTCATAATCCATCTGCTGATGAAATGGCTGTGACTGAGGTTTATAGTCTCTTGAATGGCCAGCTGGAATGATCAAAATCCTGCTTTACTTACTGATTGCCACTGGTACTGTCACCCAGAAGTATAAAAATGAAAGAATTCTGTGTCATTCATTTTTATTACACATCAGTTAGTTCCATTTATGATTTGAGAGTGCTGATAGCCTATTTTGTAAATAATATTGGAACATTTTACAAGATTGCATTTCTGGTAACAAATAATGCTTGATGCATTGGCTTCTTTCGGACTAGTTTCATTTATGTAACAAAAATATGTGACTGATTAATTTTAAATGAATTTTTAAAGTTATTTTAATATCAATAACCTCACAGAACTAAATATTAACCCTTTAACTGTCACCCCCATTTTTGAACATAGATGTGAAAATGCACTATATCCAAACTTAAACTGTTATAATTCATGAACGAAAACATTTTGTAATATGATTTTGATGTACCATTTCCATGGTAATCCAATGTCTGATTTTAAAAAAGCTTTCACAGGATGAATTTTGATGTTTTAAGCTTTCAAATGATATATCATTTATGATGCTTTCTAAAATGTGATAGGGAAGAAAGACTTTTTGGGACAAAGGTCAGAACTCCTGTTATGATGTAGATTTTTAAGGTGCACTCTTGTCATAAATTAATCTATTACTGTTCCTACATAATTTGTAACAAAAAACAGTGGTAAAATATCTATTTAGGAGTCTTAGACCTTTCCAATGATATATATGATTAGATTAGGATTTATTTGTAATACAGTGAAGTAAACTTAGGCTTCCCGCTGAGGGGACACATTATACGCATTCATTCACAACTATTTAGTGTTTAGTGAAAATAATTAGCATATTGTTTCATTTCGTAAGTTTGTTTCAGATGAGGCAACTTTTGCATTGTGTCATCCTATCAAAGGCATACTGTTACCAATGAAGACAAAGCATGGCTAAGATGGGCTTTTGTTAGTTGTTTTGATGTTTGAAATAGCTTTTGTCATTTGAATCCTGTGAAGGGTGGATGTCGAGTCACAGGGTGCTGTCACATTGCCACAGCTTGGGTGGGGTGAAGGCTGCCACACATAAAAAAACAGTGGTGTCTTTTTTAAACGCCCATTAGAGTCAGAGGTTATTTTCCAGAGCATTTCAGACACAAAGAAACTATGCACTGAATGACTGCACGAGCAGAAAACATTCACAGATTTACAATGATCCATTGATGAAAAATGTGTACAAATTGAAAGCCAACTGAATACTATGTCTGAGCAGTATTTCCACAGTTGTGACAGATACTTCTGCCGCCCACACAGTTTGACAAGTCTAGTCTTGACTTGTTGTAGTGTCTGGTTATGCCTAGCGAATGTATTCTTACTATACAAATTCTAATTCTACTGTGATATCTCAGAACCTGATTCCCATGATTGCTTGCATGACCTAGACTGCATGAGAAATTTAAGTTAATAACAACAGTTAATAATAGTGAACCCCAGTACACCTCTAATATGCATGTATGTAGAATTTCCTTTCAATTTCTTAATGATTTATGGAAAGTTACTTCTTGATTTTCTGTTGCTTTAAATAAATAAAGCTTTCATCCTTCACTGACTATGTATAATTACAGTTGCACACACCCTATGCTTTCTTTGGAGGCATGTAAGTGAAGAGCCTTGACATGGAATGCATGGCTGTAACCGGACCTGAGCACTTCTAACCCTTTATATTGAAGCAGTGGGCTTTACATAACACATCACATGGATTGTCTAATAATAAAGAGCATTTTAAAACACTATTGGGATATACATCAAGGGTATGTATAGGATTCATATATCCAGAACATAAATTTCAGACTACAGGCCACCCACAATCTGTTCACTGATCTCCAGACACATATTGCAAACAAAAAATGGCTAGAGTTGGTTTATACTGAAAGATTTAATCTGATGGCTGGTGCTACACAACTTTGGGTTTACAGGATTGATGCAATAAGCACTTTTGAGGAATAACTCATTTCTGGATTTGGTATTCTGAGATTCATGTTAAATTAATTAGTTGCAAGTGAAGTATGTATATCCCAGATTAGATTGTGTATTCTATTTTGTTTTTGAATATGTCTGTGAAATAATCTAGATTTGTTACTTTTAGACGGACACAAATGCTGAATCCAAATGACAAAATTTTCTCTTATTTTATTAGGGGTATGGGTTTCTATAAAGCTGGACCAATAATGCCTTGCAATAGATCTTTACACCACTCTGTTATTTCATATATCATGATATCAGATGAATCAGCCCCTGTGATTGGTCATTTTTCATGTCGGTTAGACAAACTGTTTCTTGGCCAGAATATGATGCAAAGTGACCCAGACTTTATTGATAGACAAAAGTTTGGCTATTTGAGATTAGAAGCCACTAACTTAAGCATGCCTTTTAATATAAATTTTGTATGTAAATAGTACATCAACAAGGGGAGTATGTGACAAAGTTAAACATAACAGTGCTATAGAGCACTGGATATTGGTTTGGTCCCCTCATATAAGCTATATTTCTTCCAGTATGTTCTACTGTAATTATGTTTGTTGACAGAAACTGGGAGTATTAATGTATTAAAGGGGACTTTTTATGCAAAAATCACTTTTATAAGCTGTTTGAACACAGTTGTGTGGCTGCAGCGTGTGAAACAACCAGCCTATAATGTTAAAAATCCACCAACTCATTATTTAATAAAACCAATAAATCATGAACAGTCTCTCCAAACGAGCTGTTTCAGATTCTCCCTCTGTGCAGGTCACTGAGGGGAAAAAGTCCCTCCCATTTGTGACGCTCTCTGCCCTATTAGCATAAACACAGCCCTGAGTGAGAAGCTGCGGTCCGCCATTACTGGAATTATATACACTGTCAGAGCCAAAGAGGCTTTACGAGTGTTGTGTTTTGGGATGCACTAATGAACACAGGAGTCGCCATAATCTTCCCTCATCTGAGCCGAGGACACTGTGGTTAAATTTCATTTTCGAAGGAAATATCCCGGAAAAAATCTGTAACGTCCCCTAAATGTTTAGGAATTAATACCAACGCTTCGTCCACGAACGTCAGCTCCAGACAAAGTAAGTATCATGCGTTTCTTTTCCAAACTGCCTTTCTGAAAGAGCTTCTTGGCACTCTGTAAGGCTAATTGCTAAAGCTATCATTGTCTCTGTGTGTTTTCACTGATGCTGCCTTCAAGTGCTGCCAGAATGATGTGAATAGGAACGTGGTAGTTAAAAGTTGCATATGAAAGCAATGTGAGTCGATCGCTTGAAGTTGTCCAGCTCATAATCAGAAGTGGGACTTATAAAGTTTATAATAGCATGAGACCAGCTATGTTGTTTATTTTATCGCGCTGTGCTCCCCGTCTGTGTAATTCATAAATGCAGATTTATTATGCACAGTATAATCAGATGACTGACTTTGAAACCGAGTAGTTTTCTGTAAAGAAAACAGGCTTGTATTAATAGTGGAATGGTTATTTGCAAAGGCTAGCACTGCTAATGCGGAATTTGAGCTCTTGAAGCTCCGCCCTCTTCTCCGGGAGCACCAGCTCACTCGCATTTAAAGCAACACACTCAAAACAGCGCGTTTTGAGTCATACCCTGAAAGTGGCAATTTTAACAAGCTGTAAAAACTTATCTGTGGGGTGTATTGAGCTAAAACTTCACATATACCCTCTGGGGACATCAGAGACTTATTTTACATCTTGTAAAAAGGGGTATAATAGGTCCCCTTTAAATTAATTAACCACAATTATTTTTGTGATTCCAGATGTTTCAAGAACAGTATGTTCTTTAGTAAAACAATAGTTGTTGAGGTGGAAAATAAAAAGTGTAAAAGAAATAAAAGAAAAGAAAATTAAAGAAAAAAATATTAAGTTTACGCCTTGATTTTGTGTGTGTGTGTGTGTGTGTGTACTTGTGCTTTTTTAAGTATTTTGAATTAATTATTTTAATATAACTTAATTTAAATAATTTTAAGTTGTCCTGCGGTCCCCTCAGAAGTTTGCTTTTTGGGCCCCGGACCTCTGATTGAGAAATACTGTTATAAAGTAAACAGCAATTATCATATGTGACTGTATCATTGAATTGTAGGCAGGCTAAAATGATTCTTGGCATCCTGGAAGCAATTAATCACACAACACTAATGATCCCAGTCAAAGAATGCCAAGAGATTACTGTCATCTCATTTCTCATCTCACCTTGCACTGGCAAACTGTTAACAGCTAGCCTACAACAGTGTCATATCTGCACCCAGTCAAAGCCAGTAATGCCCTGTAATCAATTTCCAGTAGAGGCACTTTCAGATTTTCTGCTCTCTGAATATATCTGATGTGATTTCTACAAACCATCACCCTGATGGTTATTATCAGATAAATTTATATATGGCATTCATATAATAATAAATGTATGATTTGTTTCATTCGATTAATAGTTTATATTGTATCAGTTCATGGATTTTCATCTTCATGGCGTCTGTTTAATACCAGTGTTAGACATTCATTTGAAATAGCATGAATTTTTCATAAGGCCTACTAATTCAAACAATAATATGACCTCTAGTAACACTGCCTTTTTATTGGTATCCGCTGTGCTTTCTTCTGTTCACATACTGAATGAAATGCAGGCAGAATTGCAGGAAAGAATGACCATTTCGATTTGAGTTATGGAGGTTTGTATTGCCGTTTGTGGTGTGTCTGAAGCTGGCAAGGTTTGAATGCTTCATTGCAGACTCAGGAATAATAATAATTAAGTAATATGTATAAAAATTGGGTTTCATTTTCTTAAGCAGCAGTATTGCATCACTCAGAGCAGATCTCATTAGTGAGAAAGCAGAGATCCAGCAGTTAAGCTGCAGATCAGCAGCACTGACAAACTGTCTCATAAAAGCACCTAAAATGTCTGCACCTGTTATGGGTTTTCATTATTAGAATGAATGAATAACACTGAACAAAGGTCATTTGGTTTTAGCAACGACTTTGTGAACAGTGGAACAATAGGTCTGAATCTGTGAAGCATAACATGAAAGGAAGCTCAGGTGGACATTTTCATTAGATAGGCTAATAAAAGCTGGTAAGATGTAAATCAAGTCATAATACACAGTATTACATCTGTTTTGGATATATTTATGAAAATATTGCGTTCTATTTCTATAAATACTCTATATTGTAACAAATTTTTGCATTCGCTGTGTAAGGGTGTCTCTTTTATTTGTAAAATCTAATAACTATATATAATTACAATTTAATTACACTGTCAAAAAAATGTAATAAATATATGGATTCAATATCCATCCATCCATCCGTTTTGTTTGCTTGGCTGTAGGAACCTGCGAGTAAATATTGAGTTTTTAATTGATGTGTGTATACTGACACCTTGTGGATATATTGACGCAGTGTCAAAAATGTGAGCAAAAGCAGTTCTTTGCCTGTTCTTTATGGTACATTTGATTACGAACAGGAAGGTAAGATTTGTTCCAGAACTCTAAAATTTGTCATATTAGTGTTACATGCTATTATATGTTGCTTTCATGCAATGCCATGCCATGTAATAACTCAAAATATGACTATGACTACAGGAGGAACATAAGGTAATACTGTATGTTATATGGTGTGTTGTTAACCTCAAGTTGTTCCAAAACTGTATGAATTTCTTCTTTCTTCTTCTTCTTCTTCTTCTTCTTCTTCTTCTTCTTCTGTTGAATGCAAAATAAGATATTTTGAAGAATGGGTAATCAAACAGTTGCTGGTCACCACTGACTCCCACAGTATTAAAAAAATACTATGGAAATCAGTGGGGACCAACAAGTGTTTGGCTACCCACATTCTTCTAATTATCTTCTTTTGTGTTCAAAAAAAAAGAAAAAAAGTTGGGAACAAATAGTAAATGATGACAGAATGTTCATTTTTTTGGGTGAATGTCTTTTTTTTTAATCCTAAATGTATGTTAAAAAGAATTGGGTGAATTCTAAATTGATTTAGTTATAAATTATATATCTTATATGAAATTCCTGCATTTCACTCTAGTTTATGGATTAAATGCTGATTGGATTAAGTAAATAATCAAACACCCAAAAGGGATAGTTCACCATAAAAAATAATAAACAAAAAATCTGTCATCATTTACTCACCCTCAAGTTGTTCCAAAGCTGTACGAGTTTCTTTTGTTAAACATAAAGGAAGATATTCTGAAGAATGTTGGTAACCAAACAGTTGCTGGTAGCCACTGACCTCCATAGTATGGGGAAAAAATACTGTGGAAGTCAATGGCTATCAGCACCTGGTTACCAGCATTCTTCAGAATATCTTCTTGTGGGTTAAACAGAAGAAAGAAACTCAGGTTTGGATCAAACTATATACATATATATGAACTATCCCTTTAAGGGTGACACAATTTTCCTTTTTGGGTGAACTATCCCTTTAATAAATGCGATATTGACCCCCAACACATGTTGCTTAAAGCAATGTTGCTAAATCATGCATGTTATATCATACACTCTCAGAAAAATATGTTATTTAGTGTTACTTAGATTTCATATCTGAACACACGTTGCATGGATGTCTAATTTCATAATCTGGATCCTCCACTGGGTTTCAATGTGAAGTGTAGGAGTTTTTCAGATCAAACTAAGTTTCTAGGTGATGTTCAATACCTGCAGTCACAAAATCAACCACGCTGATTCTAGTTGTGTAGCAACAATTAACGTCCACTAGATGGAGATAATAGACTTTATTATAAGAAGCACAACAACTAAGCATCAAAGGGGTTTCGTAGAGTGATGTCTTATAATTGTTTATTGTTTAAATTATTGCTAAAAATGCAGAATTACAACTTAAATACAGGTATATTGTGAAAGGATTATTATTATTATTATTATTATTATTAAATGTTAGTGTCCAAAAAAGCACTTTCTTCTGTCTTAACAGACGAGATCATATTTTCAGCTCATTTATCATAGTCATTATTTGTGTTTTCATAAATGTTTTTCACTTTTATCAAAAATATATAAATATGTAATTAATGTATAACCTATATAATATATTAATGCATATTATATCACTTTTGGCATAAAAAAAATTAGTTGCGGCAATTCGAATTGATTTATACAATTATACTACCTCTACAGTGAAACAATATTGTATCCTCCCTTGTACAAATGACAATAATCTGAATCATTGAATCTGAATCTTTAATTAAGGATTTACTTTGATTTCAGAATAAAGTTCTCACACTTTTGGTATTGTTATATAAAAACTCACATTTGTATTGGTTCTCATTGGTGATTGCAAAAATATAAAACTGGTTATTGAAAAGTCCACAAGGTGGCATGAGAGACTTCAGAGGAGTTCCCACCCACAGCCTCTGATACTGTGATTCTTGCTCTGTTTATCCAGGAGCAACCAGATCACTAACTGGACTGAGAAATTCACACAGAGCAAAAGACACAGAGCTGACACACTCGCTCTCACTATTCGTCTTCCATGGATTCCTGAAACAGAGAGGTGAACATGACTGACCAATACACATTTGAACCATGCCAATATTATGAATTCCCAGGATGTTTACGCTTGGCCTTGGGATGATGCATTGCATGAATGGAACCATAAGGAGGCAACAAAAATTTAGAGCAGCACTTGAATAGAGACAGTTCTGTCCGACTTGGATTCTACTGGACTAGAGACTTCTGGATTTTCAAATCACCAAGCAACAGAGGGATGTTCAATGTCTTATTGAGAAGATATGTGAGTGATGTCACAAAGTTACATTTAAATGATGAAATATCCTAATGTAATCTATTTGAAAAACAACTTGTAATTTACATTAAAAGTCTGCAGTGTAGCAATGTTTTTATACTTAATTTTAGTGCTTAATAATTACTCTTGAGATTATATTTAATATATTTATTATATTTAATATTAATATAATCCTATTATAAATTATTTTATTGAATATAATACATACTGTCATTCATATTATTTTTATTCTGGGGTAAAATGTGAATTTGGAACAAAAAGGAAACCAAAAAATTCAGTTAAACCCAAACCAACACCTACCGACACAATGACCTTTGTGTAGCAAGCGTTTTTTTCTGTCAAACACACACTTTTCAGTCTGTTTCCCATAGACACAATTACAAAACAGAAGTGTCACTATAGCTAGCTGACAGCCATATTTACAAGATGTGAAGAGTAGGAAGAACAGTCCTGAAATCATTCTAACAAGATCAGAGACAATCCCAAGGGTGAAACATCTAATGATAAATCGATCTAAAGACTTGTTAGCACAAAGATGTGCATTTTTAAAGCTGCACTGCTGTTGATTGTACAAGGTGCTCTGACTGTAATCATACTTTTATTATGTAATCATACCAAACAACCTGGAGCTATTTTTTAAGTGATGCTCTTTAGAATGCTATTAATGATTAATTTTATTACTGCCTGTCACAGGTCCTTGATATCTGCTTGTGGACACATATTGCATGTGCAAATGATGGAATTCATTTAGACTTTCTGAACCCTATTGATCTCTATACCCCATTGAACAGAGTCAACAATGACTCGCATGCAAAATCAATGTGCTCCAAATGTGTGCTCACACAAAAACAGTGGTTAACACATCCACTATTCTTGTTTTAGATGTTGTCTGATAGTTACACATTAACCCAGTGATAAATAACACTGACATCTAATGCACAGGACTGGCATTTATTAAGACATTACGTAATGTACATTCAGAATCATTAGCCAGCAGAATCATTTAGACGTGATGTAGCTTTGATGCTTCCATGAGAACCATGTATGTCCTGTCTTTTTTCATTAAAATTAGAGTGAAACACTTATGCCCTAACCTCTTTAAAGCCTCTTGAACCAACATAAACTTGATCACTTATAATGTAGCATTTAGATGCATGCATGAATGCATGCAGTCAGATTTGCTTTTTGGCCCTTTGTAGTAAAAAATTTAGACACCTCTAGCTACCCTAGACAATTCAAGCATAATAATTACCTGAGCTTGTGCTAAGCTGATTGAATGAGATCAACAGTTTCATTTAGTCTATTTGTTCTCTGTCTTTAACATGCAGTGTCAACAAGCATTTTTAGCAGTTAGGCAAGTGTTGTCTGGTATGCTGCTAAAATGTGGTCATGGCGTCTTTCTCACCACATTGTATACAGAGGGGCCACCTTTATGCAGGTTATTGCTTGTTGGAATCATTCACAGACCACAGCAGAAAAAAAGAATCTGGAATTGGTCCAGCTTCCTTATATCTGATGGATCCATTTCACTTATGCTCCCTCATTCTAATTCCACTCTATAGAAGTTCCCAAACTACTCATCTCAGCCTTGATCCTCTGCTTTCTTCACATGTGCTTATTTCCCTTTGTTGTTGAAAGCATGATGGCCCAGAACCCTGTCCGTCTGTTGTCTCCTCTGGCGGCGTGTCCACCTACATGTGGCACTGATACTTCCACTCCCTACTTCCCACAAGATTTTGATTTGCTGCCTGCTCATTAAAACCAGCTTGTTTGGAAGTAATTTAGCACACACCCAAGTCTTAGGTAAACAGGCTGAATGGTGTTTTCCCTATATGTATAAAATGACCAAATGAACACACTGAGACCATATCAGGGCTTGAATGGCCAGTGAGTCAGTTTGTCACATTTCAATTCTTCTTTTAGTTTGTCTCTGGTGCTCATAATTATCACTTCCACCTCTGCCAACAGTCAAAGACCTGACAGCAGTTGTGCAACATCAGCTCGTCCCTATTGTGCTCCTTTCTGAGAGTTTAAAACCAATACTGAAACACTTTCACTATTTCAAGTTCTAGCACTGTTTTGGTTTTGTGCACATTGTGACATGTCAGACTTCTAACTGTTAGGCTACACAAATGCAATTTATGAAATACTTTTGTAGTCTTTAAAATGTCTACATTTTAAACTGAAATGTTTAAGAATTCATCATCTTTTATGATACAATCAGATCACTTTTGGAAATGGTCTGTTAAAATGATTATATTCAGCCAGTAGCTAAAAATAGCTTCCAATATTTAAACTTCAAAGTTCAGTATCACTCGAGCTCGTCATTTCATTTCTAAGAGGACTTTGTGATTTTGGTCTGTTCGTCTTTTTACAAAAGAAATGAGTGTTAATGTAATGTACATAAATTATCTTAATTTCTAAATAAACTTTTATGCATGCACGCATACACATATACATACACACACACGGCATATATAAATGTGAGCAATGTGGCCTAAAAATGTGAATATAAACGAAAGAATTCACACAGTCAATTTTATTTAACGCAATATAATTTATACCAGATCTTGGAGTCTTAAAGGCCTGAATAATTTACATTGATGTACATTTACTTTTGACAGGCTGATGAAAAACATGAACTGCATCTGAAGATAATGCTGGTTCAATTATTCTTGCCCATACAGCTCCAACATTAAAAACTCATGAGAAGTCATAAAAGGAAAAAAAAAGAACAAAAAAAAA
>JAFVLL020024267.1:0-18139 GCA_021397915.2 Tor tambroides | reverse complement strand
TACAAAGAAAGGAAAATGTGCCATCAAAAAAAAAGTGTTACATGGGAATTAAAAGCAGAGACTATATCTAGCTCTGTGAGGGTATGTTTCTCGGAACATATTCCACAGTTACACAGCAGGAAAAAATGTGATAAGGACATAGTTGAGGTTGTCGAGTACAAAGTTGAGGAATATTTCCTGTTTTCGCAACATTTTGTTTTGATTTATGCAGCCTAACTATTTCTTAGGTCATCTACATTATCGGGAAATGCCCGTTTATGACAACGTGCTGCACATTCCTGAAGTTTACGGGCAGACGCTGGGCAGAACAGACGAAAACAAACCTGAAGTAAATATAGTTCCATTCATATGGATAATTATACAATCCGCTATGATGCATTAAGCTATACAGTCAACCACATAATAACCAGCGAGCGAGCAAAAGCAGCAGGGAGTTCACGTTCTTACTTCCCTTTGAATGCGAGCCTGAGTGTGATTATTTCTGAGTAGGTTTGTTGATTACAGTTCACAGGTTCTCGTAGCTAATGATTTATAGAAGTAGTAGGGAGGTTATCCGAAAATTGTGGAAGTCCTCGCCAAGCACGAGACGTGCTTAGGGGTCCAATCACGGCAGCCCTGATTGAGCAAAATTACAGTTGATCTTCAAGCCTTAATTTAAATTTGCATGCGCATGGGTGCCCCCGCCCCCGTGCTGCCTGAGAGGTCCAAACCCACCTCTCGCTGTTGAAATGACGAGAAAACATACTATGTTGTATTTGGAGTGTGTGTATGGGGGGTTGATGCGCTTGTATGCATGAATTAACACTCATGCGATCGCACAATCAATCATTACACACAAACGCAAATTATTCAAAGTTCCTCGGGTATTAATTGATGGTTTATTTCAAAATGAGCAATTAAAAAAAATACTGTTTTCTGCATCCTGTTCGGAAACATGTAGCCGTGAGAGGTAAAAGGGAGGTGTTGAGAAAGAGGCACTTGGAATTTCAAGAGTATTAGAAATGTGTTCAAACTTGTTGAGTAAGTGACTCACACACGAGAGAGGAACACACAGATATAAAAAGCTGAATTTGGAAAATGTAGAGGTTTTATATCACTGATGTACTTAAAACCTTTGCCTTTCGAGCTTGTGCCTATATGGACCAGTTCACCCAAAAATGAAGCTTTTGTCACCACCCTCATGTCGTTCCAAACCTGTACAACTTTCTTTCCTGGAGGTATTCCAGAAAATGCACTGTTCACTCTTTTCCATGCAGTTAGAATGACTGTAAAATGAAGGTTTCAAGCTTCAAAAAGGCAGCAAAAGCATTATAAAAGTGGTCCAGACTCTATATGTCAAATCTTCTGAAGCAATACGATAGACCTGTATGGGAAACATTCATCAAAAATTATTTATTTTGTGAAAATCTCATCAGCCTTAGTTCTTCTTGGCACAAGAATGTCCAATTCATGAATAAATAATTCTGGATCTTTTCAATGAATTATCTGATCCAGTTAACAAACTCAGTCTAAATGATTTGTTGATGGTCCTTGAGCTCAACTCACTGATTTGGTCACAACAATTAGGGTAAAAGTCAATGAATCAGTGCTGTTTTAGTATCATGTATCATCATACTATTATAAATGGAATTAGTTTTTATTTTTATATTTTTCATTAATTTAATTTAAGTTTTAGTAATTATGTGCTGTTATTTGTATTTGTTCTTTTTTATATTTCTATTTAGTCATTTTTAGCACTGTCTTCAGAATATCTCTTTTTGTGTTCCACAGAAGGAAAGTCATACAGGTTTGGAATGACATAAGTGTGTGAAGTTTCATTTTTATGTGAAAAAGGTCTGACTGTGGGTGTGAGTTAAGTCAGAAATCTCCACTGTATGTTCACACTCAGCCGTTGCATCAGGTTTCAAACTTTCAGGTTAAGATCGTAAGAAAACATGAGGAAATAAAGGGGTGAGCTGAGAGAGCGTGACAGATAAGAGCGAAGCACGCGTTATAAGCTTTATCCACCTGGCAGGCCATCTAAAACGTCAGCTGATAAACGAAAAGCAACAAGTTTCTCACAGCAGTTCACAGCTCAGTTACAACTGAAAGGCAGGAGTAGAGATTAAGGAGGAGGAAAAAAATATATATAAAAAAATATCACGCATACAAACCAAACACACAGTTAGACAGAAACCTAAAAGTCTTTCTCCCACTCTTTCCAAAGTATTGATGTGATGAAATACTGCAAGCTAAACATGACTACCTTGCAGCACTCATGTCTCCAAAAACCAAGCCTCATTAATCTGGTTACATTACACTATTTGGTGTAAACAGCAAATCAATGTTTGTGCAACGTGTTCATTGTTTGCAGCACTGGAGAACTGTGAAGTAAAGGAGTTGACGTTTAGTCTGCAGATGTCTTTGTCTAAATCTGTTAATAAACCACATCACTGCATAACAAGACTAAACACGACTACACTGAATGCAAGTGGAGATGTGTGTACGTGTTAGCATGCAAAAAATCAGTGAGCCCACCAGCTAAGAGCAAATTAATCTCTCATCTCTATCATATAAATAATAAACTGAAAGCCAAACAACAAATTTGTAAAACCTTAAAAAGCCATCTTTCTCTGATGAGAAATTAATGATCTATGACAAAAAAACTAGTTTCAAGCATTTTAACGATTCGCGTGTCACTACATGAGGCCTGTTGCTGAAACAAGTCCATATGGATGGCTTCCCGTGTCCAAGGCGTTCCGAGACGGGCGGAGCACAGCTGGCCCTCCAGGCTGTCCTAAACTAAACAGCCAATCCAGACCGAGATAACACCTGGAGTGGCAGGTGAGCGTACCATCAGTCTGACAAATGACACCAATTAAACCGTCACAGAGCAAGACAGAGGACAGATCTGTGGCACTACAGGAAGAGAGCTGATATGCACACATCATTAACATTGATTTATTTAATTAGTGCTACGTTCAGCACTAATTGATCAAACCTAGAGAAATTGTTCAGCAGACTGTAAGGAGCGGAAGGGCATTGGATTTTACAATGATTCGCCCATTCAACAGATACAAAAGCTCTGACCCCTGATCCCAATGAATGAAATTGGAACACGGATACACAAGATAATTACTAACTGCTGCCGCTTCACACCGAAGCTGTTTGTTTATCATTTGTTTTGATTCTCTTTGTTTGTTTTCCTCAGTCTCATCCTGCAAACATCCATATAATGGACATTCTTCTATTTTGTTAAGTATTGTTTTTATACTGTTATTATTTATATACTATTTTAGTATTTATTAATATTTTGAATTAGCTTATATTTTTATATTTTAATTTTTCTTTTTAGGTTTAGTAATTTTATGTGCTTTTGTAATTTTTATTAGGTTTTTTTTTTTTTTTTTGCTTTTCTATTAATTTTTGTTTTAGTAATTTCAAATAAACATTTTATTTTTCCACCTTATTTTTCAGTGTAGTTGCAACATTTCAATGTTGTTTTTTAAAGATTTATTCCAATTAATGAAAACAAATTTTATTAGTTTTAGTTAACAATAGCAACACTGGAAATCACACACTGCATGTTTTCATCCATATTAAAACTAAATATGCATAAAGTATGAATACAATCTGGATTTACTACATCTGACCTACAACATCAGCTGCATTACTGTTTCCTGTCATTAACAAATATGACATTCCTCTCATATGGCCTCATGGAATAAAAAAAACATCCATTTAATTATGCGTAATGATTTCTAAATGCTGTGTAATCAAAACTACTAATGACATACTGCTTCCCACATAATATATAATAGGGAGGTAGCCATATATGCTTTATGCTGCAGCCTTTATCTTCTGTGACTTTGTAAAATACCTTCAGCACTAACTGAAAATCTATATAAATTTAATGTTGTTATTATTGGTTGCATGATCATGTGATTTCAAAATGGCAGCGCCCATAAGGTGACAACCCGCCCCATGTACATTAAAACAGCTGTTTTTCTTAATTTTCTTCTAATGTGTGTGCACATCATTTACATAATACTTACAAAAACACTAGTACCTTTTCTTTATGTATAAAACTTTAATTATCAGAAATGACTGAGTGTACATTTAAGGACAAATAGATCAAAGTTTAACTGGTGGAAACAGTGAGGCATGGGAGGACACGTTACCACACTTAAACCCTTTAATAGGTGCAGGTGTGTTTTAAGCTGCAGACGTGAAGCAACACAAATCTGGGAACGTTTTTGGGCTTAGTCACTTCACATTCACTGGGCTGAGATCCTGAAGAGCTCCGCGTGCTGAATTACGCACAGGGAACGCAACCGCAATCCTGCGTAATAAGGTTAATTGGAAACAGTCAACACGATGAGTATGAATTAAAAGTAATCGTGATCTTACCGTGTATTTGTAGAGTTCCAGTATACAACGTGTCTCTTTGCTGTCGTTGACATAACGTGTATAAATAGAGCCAGAACTCTCATCATAGCGCAAACTCCAGAGCACCTTGGCACATTCATGACTGAAGTCGACCAGCTCTTGTGGGCGGCTGATATAAGTTTACACTAAGTTTAAACTGAGGTGAGACTCAGTTTCAGTCAAAACAAGTTGTAGAACTTTACTGGACTAGAGGAGAAACGCAGGAAACTTTAGGAAATCTAAACGCATTTACTAAGGAACAGAGGCATGTTCTGCTTACTAAATGCAACAAGAGGTTACATACTTAAGTTTATAAAGATGCGAAACATGCTGACGTGTGAGACAAGTTCATAAAGAAACATTATTGCGATTCCTTGTGACGTTTAGTATTTCCTTGTGAAGATTTGATAAGTATTCCACTTTACTCTGACATGAAAATAACTTGTTTTCTTTCAAATGTAAATCCAGTGTTGGTTTATAAGGTCCAAGTTTGACAACAACTCCAAAGTTCTCATGAAAGGAAAAGAAGACAATTGTTTGTAGTCGCAGAACGCTCTCAATCACGGCCGTTGATAGTTGACAGTGATTAGGAGTGACTGGAGTGCGTTTCTGGGCAGGGCGGAGGACACGGGGGCGTGTCGTTAAAACTTTGAACCAATCAATGATATAGGGGGTGGGGCCAACATTCCATAGTTCTTGAAGGTGTGCTGCACAGTGCCCTGACAGTTCCACTTTCACTGAATGTGTGACAAAAGTTTTCAAGTAAGTTTTTTTTTTTTTTTTTTCCTCGTGAACTTTTGGCTCGTGCGGTCATTTTTGTTCAGATTTAACATATGTTGCACTGTTGATGATACAGTAAAACGTTTTAAAAATTGTGGTGACCACAATTTATAAAATGAGAGTGAATGGTGACTGAGACGTCATTCTGCCTAACATTTCCTATTGTATTCTATTTTGTATTTTGAGTTAATACTGCAGAAACCACTGTGGATTTATGGATTATAAAATTTACATTTTATATAAATAAATTATATTTATTTTAAATAAATTAAGTTTTATAATCTCCATAAAGACATTTATAATGTGATAAGATTTATATATCAAATAAGTACTGTTCATTTGAACTTTCTATTCATAAAATAATCCTCAAAAACTGTAGCATGTTTCAACAACAACAACAACAACACACACACACACACACACACACACACATATATATATATATATATATATATATATATATATATAAGCAGCATCACTGTTTTCAACAGTAATAATAATATGCAATATATGTTATGGCACCAAATCAGCATATTAGAATGATTTTTGAAGGATCGTGTGACACTGAAGACTGGGGTAATGACTGCCTGAAAATTCAGCTTTGCCATCACAGGAATAAACTGCATTTTAAAATATATTAAATAGATTAAAAAAAATTAATTTAGCTAAAACGTTATATAGTTAAATTATAATAATATTTCGCAATATTAATGCTTTTACTTTGTTCGACAAAATAAATGCAGCTTTGGAGACTTTTTTTTTTTTTTACTTTTAAAACCCCTTTAATTTACACCAATCCTCAACACATTACAGAGCTAATACACAAAAAACACCAACAAATATTAAATAACAATTTTACCAATTAAAAACCATGTTTCCAAACTCATTCAGTGTCACTAAAGCATTTCAGCTTTGGAGAGCATGAGACACTTTCTAAAAACATTACTGACTCCAAACTTTTTAATAGTGATGTGTGTGTGTGTGTGTGTGTGTGTGTGTGTGTGTGTGTGTGTGTGTGTGTGTGTGTGTGTGGATTTCTTAATGTATTGTTTATGTATATTATATAATTTTTAATAATATATGAAGTTTATTTGCAAGTTGTGTTAGTTAGCTGTGTTTTTTTAGTTATTTTTTAACCTAATCAAAATAACCCAACTGCAGTTTAACTGCGATTAATTGGAATGCACAATGAAAAAAAACATGATCTTCGAAAATTGTTAAAAACTGAGCTGTTATATATATATATATATATATATATATATATATATATATATATATATATATATATATATATATATATATATATACACACACACACACATACACACACACAGGTGCATCTCAATAAATTAGAATGTTGTGGAAAAGTTCATTTATTTCAGTAATTCAACTCAAATTGTGAAACTTGTGTATAAAATAAATTCAATGCACACAGACTGAAGTAGTTTAAGTCTTTGGTTCTTTTAATTGTGATGATTTAGGCTCACAACAAAAACCCATCAATTCACTATCTCAACAAATTAGAATACTTCATAAGACCAATAAAAAAAAAACATTTTTAGTCAATTGTTGGCCTTCTGGAAAGTATGTTCATTTACTGTATATGTACTCAATACTTGGTAGAGGCTCCTTTTGCTTTAATTACTGCCTCAATTCGGCGTGGCATGGAGGTGATCATTTTGTGGCGCTGCTGAGGTGGTATGGAAGGCCAGGTTGCTTTGATAGCGGCCTTCAGGTCATCTGCATTGTTGGGTCTGGTGTCTCTCATCTTCCGCTTGACAATACCCCATAGATTCTCTATGGGGTTCAGGTCAGGTGAGTTTGCTGGCCAATCAAGCACAGTAACACCATGATCATTGAACCTGTTTTTGGTACCTTTGGCAGTGTGGGCAGGTGCCAAATCCTGCTAGAAAATGAAATCAGCATCTCCATAAAGCTTGTCAGCAGAAGGAAGCATGAAGTGCTCTAAAATTTCCTGGTAGATGGCTGCGTTGACTGGACTTCAGAAAACACAGTGGGCCAACACCAGCAGATGACATGGCAGCCCAAATCATCACTGACTGTGGAAACTTCACACTAGACTTCAAGCAGCTTGGATTCTGTGCCTCTCCACTCTTCCTCCAGACTCTGGGACTTTGATTTCCAAATGAAATGCAAAATTTACTTTCATCGGAAAAGACGACTTTGGACCACTGAGCAACAGTCCAGTTCTTTTTCTCCACAGCCCAGGTAAGACGCTTCTGACGATGTTTCTGGTTCAGAAGTGGATTGGTAGCCCTTTTCCTGAAGACGTCTGAGTGTGGTGACTTTTGATGCACTGACTCCAGCTTCAGTTCACTCCTTGTGAAGCTCTCACAAGTGTTTGAATCAGCTTTGCTTGGCTGTATTCTCAAGCTTGTTGTCATCCCCGTTGCTTGTGCACCTTTTCCTACCCAAATTCTTCCTTCCAGTCAACTTTGCTTTGATACAGCACTCTGTAAACAGCCACACATTTCTGTAATGACCTTCTGTGACTTACCCTCTTTATGGAGGGTGTCAATGTTTGTTTTCTGGATCACTGCCAAGTCAGCAGTCTTCCCCATTATTGTGATTTCAAAGAACAAGAGATACCCAGAATTTATACTGTAGGCATGGTCATTAATTGAAACTCAAATGTAAATATTCTAATATTTTGAGATACTGATTTTTGACTTTCATGAGCTGTAAGCTCTAATCATCAAAATTAAAACAAAAAAACTTTTGAAATGTTTTACTTTACATGCAATGAATCTAAAATATATGAAAGTTTCACTTTTTGAAATAACTTACAAGAAAAAATTAAATTTTTCACGACATTCTAATTTATTGAGATGCACCTGTTATGTATGTATGTGTATGTGTATGTGTATGTGTGTGTGTGTGTGTGTGTGTGTGTGTGTGTGTATATGCCTAATTATATCATGTTTCAGTTATGATCATGTTTTTGTTTAGCTATTGTCACCAAATGATAGGCTGTTTGATTAACCAGAATAACTGGCTCCATAACAACATTTAAACAGATCCATTTAAAACACACTGAACATAAAGGACATTTGTTTGGCAGCAAAATCTCCACAGTTAATACACACCCTAATTCTCCTCCTCAGAAACTGGTTATTCGTGAAAAGAGCTGTTTTCCTTCACCATTGGGAATGTATTAAGCGCATTTAGCGTGTATCAGCATTAGCCCTATTCAATTACTTTTGTCCTTCTCAGTGTGTTGTTTCCGCATACTTTCTATGTCTTTATTCTTTTTATTGTTCCCTTTTGCTCTTTCTTTCAGAATCCCAAGGATGAAGTCACATTATTCCATGCTTATGTAGTGCATGATGATGTATCCTTGATCTTGAAGTTTGAAGTGCTCGACAGCTTCTGAAGACTTTGGCTGAGGTCCTGCTCGTCTCTGTGGGAGTCTACATGTTTTGTGTTTGTATGTGTATGTGTGAATGTGTTGATAGGTAAGGGAGAGGCAGAATTAATTCACCTTGCTGACGACAGATATCCCGGGAGAGTGCGTGTTCAGGCAGTAATCACCGTGGCCACCATGTGCGGCAGCAGTCGGTGGTCCATTGTTATTATCTGCGTGTGTTAAATTACCGGCCCAAGATGTGAGTAATGCGAGGCAGGTAAGACCAGCAGTGCGGCAGGCCCATCACTCTTAGCGGCAGGTGGAGAGTGTTCGCCAATGACGTTGGGAAGCACAGTGGTGGGTATATTCGGTTGCTAATTCTTCCAAGTCTTTCCCCCGCTATGGCACAACCTATTAATTCCCCTGTCCTCTTCTCATTAATATCACATGATCGTGCGCCAGAGTCTTCCCCTGTGTGATTTGTCCCTCTGGAGGATTTGTAGTCCCCCGACAATGAAGCAGAATTCCTCGTTTTCTCGCTCTCACGAGCGCGGGATAATTACACAAAAGGTCTCATCCCGCCGAGGCCTGAATTGGCCTCTTTGGTTATTATCTAATTAATAAAGCAGCATGATAATGGCGGCCCATACACACTGGAGAGAGGTATTCACGCCTGGGCCTTCGTATCTGACTGTGTGTCATTTCCTGACCGCAGTTTTGTCCTGTCTCGGAATTAACAGGATATATCCAGGTTTTTGTGGCGGTGGAGCGCAGCTGAGAGCCCTTGTGGAGGTCATATCTCCAGCGCAGCAGAGCTCTGATTTATATAAATGAAGATCTGGGTGCCAGTGGTCCATGTGGGCCGGGTCTGGGCTATTGTGTGGGAGTCTCAGCAGTGCTGCGGTAATTAAGAATCGGGGCTAAATGGGGAACAGTCACCTTGTGCTCCTCCAGGAGCTGCTCTGAAGTGTGTTTCCTGCTCCTGCAATCAGGTGTTGTTCCAAAACTTGCGTCCCCACCTAACCCTGCTCCTGTTTTATGTCGTTTTAGTAAGCTGAACAAGAGCACAGGTTGACAGACTGCCAACATGCACTGTAAAATGATTCCTGGTGAAAAATAAAACATCAAAGAATTACTTGATTATTGCAGTTATTTATGTTTGCCTACTATACTGAAGTTCCAGCAACCTGCAGGAGCTAAACTATGTAGTATACTCAGATTTTTTTTTTTTTTTTTAGGTCATATGAACATGCAAAGAAAGTGAGTTGCGTTTAAATAGGCCTACACTGAAAAACAAGTCTTTTTTTGTGGTTCAGTCCACGATCTTCCCAGCATGCACTGGGGCATGAATGCTTAAAATGGTTGAATTTTTTTGACTGTGTAGTTTTATGTTAGAAGCATACTTTATGCAAGTACCCAATAGTTAACATTCACTCCTGCGCTGGTCTTGCTGTTAACATCCCCAGTACTCCAGGGGTGATAGAGTTACCTTAAAATGGTGGTGCCATTTAACCAGATGTGTTAGTATTTCAGAAAGTTGCTGTAAAATGTCTCATTCATTAATGTTGTCATTAGTGTGCATATGGACAAATTTGTGCATGAAATCTTCTTACATTTTCACAAACAAAAAATGATTCACCTATAATTTCATACTAAAATAATATAAATTATAATTGTTAGGATTAAGTTTTATTACATACTACTACAGATATTTCATTTTAAAAATATTTAATCATCACATATAGTGAAAGAGTAAGAAAAGCCGTTTTATAGCTCAATAGCTCAAGTGTGAATTATGCAAAAAAAAAAAAAATTGTGAGAAGTTCTCTTGTGAGCGCAAAAACAAAATATTTGATGATTATTAATTATATGTGAATGAGACCCACTGAATTTAGCTAACTTGTTTAGCAAGAAATTCTTCAAACGGTTGCTTTGCCATGACACAGTAGTTGACCTGAAAAATTACTTTAAGCAGACTCCCTTTATTGGGATATTTCCAAACAGTTGCTGGTAACCACTGACTTCCATAGTATTGAAAAAATTCTATGGAAGTCGGTGGGTACCGGCAACTGTTAGGTTGCAAACATTCTTCAAAATATCTTCTTTTGTGTTCAATTGAAGAAAGAAACTCATACATGTTTGGAACAACATGAGGATGAATAGATGATGACAAAATTTTCATTTTTGGGTGAACTACCCATTTAAGGCAATGCTGAGAATGCAAGAAGTAATTTTTACATTATGAATTGCAGTCTTAATTCAAAACACAATAAACGGACAAAATCAAGCTTGCGTAGGTGAAAACATCTGCATTTACATATTTCAGCAGAGTATGTGAATACATTTACTTAATTTATTTATAAATATTTTTCATAGGTGCAGATCTCTGAAGTTGCTTCATTTGTGCTTCAGGACAATTGAGAGGCCTCTAATGATTGTGATGGTTTGGGGTCTACTCATGGTTTTTCCTGCAATCACCATATCTGACCGGATATGACTAGCTCCACCGAGAGAAAAAGAAGGTCCTATGAGACATATGAAAGATGTCATCTGAGCAAGTAAGTAGTCAAACCTTCTTTTTTCTTTTCGAATATAACGTAAATGCACAAGGACGAGTGACAGAAATATAAATCTTTTGTGTAGGCTTAATAAAATAATAACATTAAGCATTTTTTTTGTATGTAGTGCCTTAAATTTTATTTTCTAAAAAACATCAAGAAATACTCCTTAGACAGGATTGTACAGTGAGGTATATATGTTGCACACACTGTAAAAAAAATTCCGTAAAATTTACGGTAAAAACTGGCAGCTGTGGTTGCTGGAATTCTACCGTAAAAAGTACGGTAACAACGCCTTAGGTTTTACGGTTTTAACTTAAATTTACAGTTAAATACCGTAATTTCTTTAACTGATATAATGTTAATATACCAACCTATTAAAGTACTGAATTCTGTTTTGTACCTTTGAAATACACTGATAACCACCAAATGCAGGTGGTGATGAGAAAGTCACATGATGACCCAAAGCCCATCACAAGCAGCTTTTAAATAATAGCATATATACAAGGTGCACAGTGTCATTCACACAAGCACTAAACACCATCATGGTGAGACTCATTAAACTGAAATATGCTATAAACATTAATTTAACAACATTAGATGTAACATACAACCCTAATAAACAACTGATAAGAAGAAACTAAGAAGAAAGGTAGTTATTTCAAAGAAAAAATGTCAAATTCAAACAGAATTTGAAATGCAACACAGGGAATTCTGGGAACGTCAGTTTACGGTTTTTTTCCTGTAAATTTTACAGGAACTTTCCGTTAACCATTTAACAGGTTTTTACTGTAGCATTTTCACAGTTTGATACCGTTAAAATCACGATAATTTTTTACAGTGCATGCTATGGTCTGTGCGATTAAATAAATGTACCAATAGTATGCATGCAATAAAGTTTTGCATGTGTTTGAGACAGACATGTGTTTGTGTGAAGCGAGAGTTTGTTGTGTGTTTGTTTGTGAATGAAGTTCATTGACAATTGTGACCTGTGTGCTACAAAACTTTCAACTTCTGTAGCACCATATGTTCAGAAAACATTAACATACAGCCCTGTTAGTGTTCTCAATGATCTGTTATGTGTTAAATGATGCAGTCATAGTAGTTAAAAGGAATAGTTCACCCAAACATGAAAACTGTCACACGAGAGTGAGTAAATGACAGGATTTTCATTTTTGAGTGATATTCATAATGATAGTTATTAGAAGTGTTACAGAACACAACCTGGGTCTGTAAAGGTTAAAAAGTTTTGGATTTTTAAGCACTCCACAACATGCAATTTCCTCAGACAATGCTAAATTAAGTACAATTTAAAACTATGTACACTACACTGGTTCAAATGTTTGGATTCAGAAAGAGTTGTTTAATGATTTTGAAAGAAGTCTCTTATGCTCACCGAGGCTACATTTATTTGATCAAAATGTATTAACTGTAATATTATAACAATATTTTTAATGTATTAAATGATAAATGACAAATCTGATGATTTGCCTGTTTTCAATGTCACATGATCTGTCAGAAATCATTCTAATATGCTGATCTGGTGCTCAGGAGACATTTCTTATCATTATCATTAGTTGTGCTGCTTAACATTTTCAGGATTTATTTGAAATAGATTTTTATAACAATGTAAGTCTTTTTACTTTCACTTTTGATTGATTTAATGCATCCTTGCTGAATAAAATATTAATAACTTTTTTTTTTAATCTAGCTAATTGAAAAATAGTGTAAATTAAAAGGACCAATTTGCAAAGAACTCTTTTTAAGTTGACACTCTTGCAATTTTCTAACATTTACTTACTCAAAAGCCATGCAAACTTTTCTATTCCTTTCTGAAGTTTAATAAACAGCTCTTTTTATACAGTCTAAGTAAAGCGTGATGTTACTAAGTGTTCTTAGAAACGACAGCAGTTGGTCTTTCTCTCTCTCCATAAGTCCCTCAACCCTATCAGTGTCACTTATGTCCTCCTCGCCTCCCTCATTTCTCTCTTGTTTCTCTCTCTCCGTCCCTGTTGTACTCCAGCTGTCAGGGGAGAGTTAATCCTGTTATCTGTACAGGCGCAGACTGACAGTCTCACACACATACACAAACACACATTTTCCCAATCCGCCGTACTGTAATCAACCAGGCTGTACACACCACTCTCCCCTCTATAATTAACTTTCCTCTCAACCGGCGTGTAACACACACACGGACTCACAGAGGCACTGCTCAATTAATTAGGCTGCCCACATGCAAACTCGAAGGGAGCAACAGAGAGAGAGAAAGAGACTGGTTCCCTTTCGCTTTTCACTCTCTAAACTGCCCCTGTTGCATTTCAAATTCAATGAAAAAAGTGCGATAGCAAGGACAAATGAGACCTGGGATTGATGGATTTACGCTCTGCTTTATATTTGGCCTAACACGATGCATATTGTTGGCACTTCACAGCTAAAGACAATGTGACTGAATGCATTCATTCAGGTTTGTGTTGTCTTTTCGCTGTGTTTATGTGTGTAGGTGAGAGCGCATGAACAAAAGCTCATGTAAATGAAAGGGAGAGTGAAAAACTAGCCAAAAACCTGCCCTGCCAACACAAAACATGCAAACACGTACGAGCAGGAAGACACGTCACTCGCAGGCATTCAGGTTGAGCTGTAGCCTTTATGTTTTTCCACACAGTTTCTTTTTCTCAAGCTGTCTCTCTCTCTTTCTCTCTTTCTCTCTGAGGGGTAATTACAGTGGTGGGCTCAAGCCGAGTCGGTAAACGCTTCTCTTTTCCTCTTTCGCTCCCACCAAGCAAATTATGCACTGGTTACTATAGAGACCTGTTTACAAAATGTTCTTTTTGCCTTTTTCTTTACTCCCCCCTCTGCCCTCAATCGCTCCATTTTTCCCTTCAATTTTCTGCCGCTCCCTCTATCCTGTTTGAAACTCAGTGTGTCTCCTTATGTACTGACTGATGCCTTCATCTGCCTGTCCTCTTATTTCTTCTTTAGTCTCATGCCTGCTGTCTCTATCCCTGACTAACACACACACTTGCACACAAGAATGTCAATTATATGAAAATATGATTGCGAATGATATTGAACAGCTGTCTGTGTATGACATAAATGATGAATGTCTTTTTTAATAAAGGTGAAATAAAGGAAAATCGAACATTTTTCTTCATATGTTGTTCTGATGATGTGCAATTTCAGAATCGGTACTGACTCATTGTGATATCTGTTTTATATTTATGCATCTAGTTGACATGAAACTTCAAGCATTGACAGTGGCTTCCTGCTGGGTGACATGCTATATTTCATCTAAAACTATTTGAAATGGAATATTGCTCTATAATACATGCACTTTTATGAGCTCATTTATGGAGAGACTCACTGTATGCGATATATATATATTTTTTAATTCGTCCCATCAAAAGACTATTTTATGGAACTAAAAAAATAAAAGGTGGTTTAAAAATGGTAGGAAAAAATAAAGCAAGATGTTTGTTACAAATGTTGTTGAAATAAAAAATACACAATTTGATGTCACAAATTGGCTTATTTGATGTGACTGAGAAATCGGAATATGTATTTATTTTACATGACAATGTTTTTCAATTGCTAATACAAAACACTTTTTTGTTTATTTAAATGTAAATGTATAATTTAGGGAGGAGACCTTTAATAACAGGAATGTAACATTTTAACAATTTTTTTTTTTTTTTTTTACTCAGAAATTTACATTGTCATCATTTACTGTTCTAAACAGCTTCATTCTTCTGCTGAACACAAAATGTGAGATTTTGAATAATGTGAGTAACCAAACAGTTACTGGTAGCCATTGACTTCCATAGTATGCAAAAATAATAATATGGAAGTCAATGAGACCAGTAAGTTTTTGGTTACCCATGTTTTTAAAGTCTCTTATTTTATGCTCAGTAGAAAAAAAGAAAATCATACAGGCTTGGAACAACTTGAGGGTGAGTAAATGATGACAGAATTTTCATCTTTGGACAAACTATCCATTTAGATCTATGAGCAGTATAATGCATACCTGGTGAACACATTTTGGCCTACAATCTTGATCCAAAACAAACCAAAAAAAAATAAAAATCTCTGAAAGTTATTGCAGTACATTCCAGGTGTCCATGTTATCAGTATGTGTGTGTTTTCCAGGAATCGATCCCAATATCATGTTACTTGCACATCTAATCTTGTCCTTGCTCAACTCTTCCTTTCTCTCTTCTCTGTTTGTGTTTCCTAGTTACACACACTTGTCTTTCCCACACACTTGTTATTGGCAACCTCCTAGTGGTACCCAGTGTATTCAGAGGATGTTTCTTGCCTTTTTTCCCTTGGTAAATTCCTTCTCATCACTCCTCTTTGCTGCCTTGGTGATCTGCTCCTATTCTCATCTCTCTCGTTCCCTCTTTGGGCATTTACTTTTCAGGCAGGGATTGACTTCTGCCAAATCTGTTCAAATATGACAGCACTTAGACAATAAAAGTACACCATCATGGCAGCTTGAGAATACAGTACACAACCTGAGAAGGAATGTTTGTGATTCACACAAGCACAGCACAGCATAGCATCTAAAGCAATAGGTTTAACTGGTTTTGCTACAGAAGCCATATTTTTTTTTTATATTGGACATCCAATCGTTATCCAACATATGTGAGATATACAGTAGAAGTTTGATTTGCTAGCCTGAGGGCTGGTCCGCACAGAACCCTTTTTTCTTCTGCATTTCTCAACACTGTTATTTAATGGCTTTCTAACAAAAAAAAAAAAAATTAATGAATGAAAGCATTTTGCGCCTTTTAAAGGGATAGTTCACCCAAAAATGACAATTCTAAAATGAAAAGACCTTTGTTCGTCTTCAGAACACAAATTAAGATATTTTTGATGAAATCCAAGAACTTTCTGACCCTGCATAGCATTGTAACTGAAATGTTACCAGACCCAGAAACGTAGTAAGAACATTGTTAAAATAATCTGTGACAGTAGTATTCTCGTAGCTTCGTAAAATTACAGTTGAATGTAATTTTACGAAGCTACGAGAATACTTTTTGTGTGCAAAGAAAACAAAAATAATTTTATTCAACTTTATTCATCAATTCTTCTCTTCTGCGTCACTGTCGACCGCCGTTATCAAGAGTATCACGACGCTCACGCGTACTGCTGCTGATGTAGAACATGCATGCACTGCGCCTTGTTTACAAGAATGCACATGCATGCATCGTGATACTCTCTATAATGGCAGCCGACAGTGACGCAGAAGAGAAGAATTGTAAAAGTATTTTCGTAGCTTCGTAAAATTACAGTTGAACCACTGATGTCACATGGACTATTTTAACAATGTCCTTACTATGTTTCTGGGCCTGGGAACATTTCAGTTGCATTGTTGTCTATACAGGGTCAGAGATTTCTCTCGGATTTCATCAAAAATATCTGTTCTGAAGATGAACAGTTCTTATGGGTTTGGAACGTCATCAAGGTGAGTAATTAATGACAGAATTTTCATTTTTGGGTGAACTATCCCTTTAAAGACATCATATCAGGATAAAAGAAGTTCAGTTTTAAGAAACGTGTCTCGAGAGACCAAAAAGGCATGGCAGCGGCCAAAAATGACCGTCTAGTGCGTTTACATAAAACAGTCTCGCAGTGGAACACAAAAATGCTGGGCCATGTTACCAGAGATTGTCTTTTTATTGGGAGATATGAGGATCTGTATTACTTACCATTGGATAAAGCATAACGGTCAACTTGGATCATGTGTGCCATGATAACCAATCCCATTGCAGCCTTGACGTCATTGAATTTCAGTCAGAGTTATATGACAGTCAATCGCATTTACGGTCACTATAGAAATGAATGCGATGTGCCATAAATTAAATCTTACCTGTCACAAAAAGTCTGTAACTTCTCTCATAAAATGGCTTTTCTTTCAATGTAAACTCTAAAATAGATCAATCCAAAACTATTGTTTGAAGGCAAACAAGTTGAAGATTCAGCATAGTGAAGCCTCTCCTCCGTTGACATCCTTTAAAAAAAAAAAGACCTCTGGTCTCCTTCCCTGCATACCACCAAAGCTGAAGCGTTACCATTAGCCGTTACATTTTTTTGGCTAAAGGTTGCAGGCTTGCCTTCCAGTGGCTTTAATGTTACCAAATGGTCATGATTTGGTTGGACACACTGGCTTTGACGTCAGCAACAAAACTACCCTGTTGAAAAAAACAGCATATGCTGGTTAGGTTCAGTATGTTTTGAAGCATGGTAGCTGGTCATGAGCTGGTTTAAGCAGGTCATATGCTGGTCCTAAGCAACTAGCTCCTGCTGAGGGCCAGCTCATAACCAACTCATAACCAGCTCCGGACCAGCTTAAACCAGCTCATGACCAACTAAGGACCAGCCTAAACCAGCAGCCATTCTTCAAAACATACCTAACCAGCATATGCTGTTTTTTTCAACATGGTATGAGTGTGTGTTTTACTAGGCTATAAATTGATAAGCCTGTTTACTTTTCAATCCTAGACTATTATATACTTTTAGCATTGTTTTTCCTGCTGTCTTCAATTCCCAGAACAGGTTCGCCACCCACCAGTTGAGAACCCCAACCCTTTGTAGAGTGTGTTAGCATCCCGATTGTGTGTATATATGGAGACCTGGCATAATGTTTATTACCCAAGAGTCTCTGATTCCTACACAGTAACTACTCAATGTCTTTCTCACCCCTCTCCTGTTCACGCAGTGCTGGGAAGCATTGTCAGCACATAGTCCAGTGTAGTGTTCAGGCAATTAATTTAGACTCTTCTTTCATCTTGCTCTGTCTTCCCTGAAAACGAGTGGTCCACGGGGGCTTTAGGGCTTTATCAGGGCCAAAGTTTTAAGGGTGGACATATATTAGACTGCATAACCACTAGAATTTGGTCTTGTGAGATTTGACTAAGGCACATGTTTATAGAAGGCATAATTTTGGATGGTTAAAGTGCGATAGACATCTTTTGTAGGTGTGGCTGGATGTATTAAAGTGGGTTTAGGGAGCATGGGCGGCTCGTGC
>JAFVLL020024266.1:0-47555 GCA_021397915.2 Tor tambroides | reverse complement strand
TTTTACTTTGCAGGTGGCCAACTACATAAAGGACCAGTCAGTCCAGAATTTCCAGGCAATTGTTATCTCTCTGAAAGAGGAGTTCTACACAAAAGCTGACTCTCTCATAGGAGTTTACCCTGAGGTTTGTATTTCAGCAATAGGTCCTATAAATCCTAACATAAAAGTAGTTGACATGCAAGAGTTCTATTAAAATTAAAACCCATCCCAACCTACAGTCTCATTATATCATTATAGTACACTGTGCTCTATAGATGGCAACTTGAATATTTATATGATATTTGATATATTTATATGAAATATTTATATTTATATATATATATATGAACAACATTTTTTTTATATTATGTTGACTTTTAAAATATATGTAATAAACTGAATCTTTTCATTTATTCACAGCAAGGGGATTGTGTCATCAGTAAGGTGCTGACCTTTGATCTTTCCCAGTATCCAGATGCCAATCCCAATCCTAATGATTAGGTTGTGTTGATCTGAATTTATTGGTAGACAGCCGAAAGAATGATCTGTAGCATCTTTTAAAAATATGATTATAATCATTGATGTTTACATAGATTTTTTTTATTTCAATTCATAATGTTGCTAATGTGTCTATTGTATTGTATTCCAAATAGTGTGCATGATTGTGTAAGCAGTATTAATATTCTGTGTTCTGTGAATATTAGATACAAATGAACAGCTTTTCATGTTCAGTCAACTGAACAGTCTAGATCAGTGATTTTACATATGGCTAATGTTTTGTCTGCACTGTATTAACAGAGAACATTTTAGCTGCCTATTGTCAAGTGTGCCTTGTGGATGATTCGTTCATTCAGTAAAATGCAGAATATGTGTTATGTAAATTCTATTCAAAATAAGAGCTTGTGTAATGTGCTCATGGCACTTTCCACAAATATGGTATACGTTGGTGTTCTATGACCTTTGTGCAGGATTAGAGGCATAATTCTCATGATTTTCCCCCCAATAATTCTCAAAAATTGCACTCTCCGTAGAGAATAAAAAAAAAAAAGCCATCTCAAAAAAAAATAAGCCATCTCGAAATAAAATTTAGTTTGGTTTTCTGAGGCTGATAATCAACCCTAAAACACACCTGAAGCAACTCATTAAGGTCTTCAGGATCACGTGAAAATTAAAGGCAGGTGTGTTTGATTAGAGTTGGAGCTAAACTTTGCGGGACAGTCGATCGCCAGGAACAGGGTTGGGCACCCCTGTCCTAATTGAACTATGGCCTAATCCTGGCATAGTCTAAGCCAGTGATTTTCAATCGTGTTCCTCGGGACCCACTGCTCTGCACATTTTGCATGTCTCCCTTATCTGACGCACTCATTTGAGTTCATGGAGCTCTTTCCTAATGAGCTGATGATCTTAATCAGGTGTGTAAATTAGGGAGACATGCAAAATTGTTCCTGGGTCCCCAGGAACAAGTTTGAAAACCACTGGTCTAAGCCAATATGTCATAATTATGACTTTTTTTGTCATAATTTTGACATTTAATCTCATAATGTTGATTTTTATGTCAAAATTTACCTTAGCATGTTTTTTTTTTTGTCTTTTATTATGTGGAAGAATACATTTGTTAAATAAGTAAAATATATGGAAGCTTCTATTTTTAACAGTTTCAGGGCCTGTTTTGTACCTTATTAATGGAAAGTGCTACAACTGTCATTTTAAATGTTACATGGAACAAAAAAAATAAATACGAAAAAAAGACAAATTGAACTTGTGGTAATATATAAACAAACCAGAGCACATCTGGCGTTCCCACTCACACATAAAGCTAACATCAGACTTCTATTTTCACGTGGGCTCGTCCTCACCGGCACAAAACCAACCGTGCTTGCACATACATGCCCCGTCCTCGCTCCAGTTTCTGACGCCAGCCAGCTCCCATTGGTCTCCTCTTATTTCTTGGGTTCGGTTGCGTTGCAGAGAACGCCCAACGTGTCAATCGGCGCTCAAGAGCTCCTGTAACTCCTTGCAGTGGACTGGTTTGATCAGACTGTTACAACCCATCACTGCTTACATTTAAACCCCCGGCAATGGACAGCATTAAAGAGGGGTGGTTCACCGAAACATGCACATTATGGCCTGGTCAAGCGATGAGTCTTCAAGTGGAGGAGGTGTTGTATCATAAAAAATCTAAGTTCCAGGATGTAATGGTTTTTAAAAGGTGAGTTCTGGAGCAAAGTGGCTTAAATTAGCATGTTCGCTAACTTACAGCGTTTTCTGGCAGCGCGTAAGCGAAGCTATCGGTCACAACTGATGGAGATAGTGCTGTGATTTCCTGACTTTTCTCAGAGGTGTCCGCTCAGAAAGCATGCTGGCTTATGGGTGTCTTGCTGTGTGGGTGGCTGCAGCTAGCCTGCTAACTGCATCGCCTGCTGTAGGATTGGCGTGGCACTGAACCATGAGATCGCTTTGATTTTGTACTAGCCGTTTGTATTATACGTAAAACATTACACTGCACCGGTTCTGATATGTCAAAACATTTAAAAATATAAAACATTCCACTAATATTTACACTCATAATTGTGTGGTACATTAGAAAATGAAAAGAACATTTCTTTGACAACGTGTTCATGGCTTTATCAGCTATTTGAACACTTATTCGTGCTGTACTGGTGATCTAAACACTGGCTCAAGACAGTAGATTGCAGCTAGAGCCATTCATACAGTTGGAAATGCAAATTTAGGGTTGTTGTTATTATATCTGCCCTGGAGATCAATGAAATGAAGCAGGGTGTTGCCCAATAGGATATGTGATGGGAGGTCAGAGCTGTCAGCTGTCATCTCAAATCACACATGCTTGGTTGCAGTGCTTAGTCCACCCTTAAGAATGCTTTAAATGGATCTAAATGTTGTACATTTTATTGTTTAATGTTTGAAAATAATCATTATTGCTACTCTTCTTTCAGTAAAACGTATGGAAATGTGCTGGTTTTGGATGGAGTCATCCAATGCACAGAACGAGATGAATTTTCTTATCAAGAAATGATTGCCAATCTACCTCTCTGCTGCCATCCTTGCCCAAAGAACGTATGTGGTTTCATTTTTGTCAGTCATATAAATATGATTTGGAGGAAGTGAAACTGTTTGGGTGTTTTTGTTATTTCCCCATTCCTTTCGTCAGGTTCTCATCATTGGTGGAGGAGATGGTGGTGTCCTGAGGGAGGTTGTCAAGCATCCGCTGGTGGAGTCTGTTGTTCAGTGTGAAATTGATGAGGTTTGTATCCAGTTAAACCTGAATGTATGCTTCTATTCAAAAGATTTTGGTTGGTAAGATGAATAAAGTTAATAAGTTAATACTTTTATTCAATGTTTTAAATTGATCAAAAATGACGGTAAAGACGTATAATATTATTTCAAATAAGTTCTTGTTGAACTTTCTATTCATCAAAGAATTCTAAAATGTGTCACCGTTTCCACAAAAATTTTACTGTTTTCAACATTGATTATAAGAAATGTTTCTTGAGCACTAAGTCAGCATATTAAAAACGATTTATGATAGATCATGTGACACTGAAGACTGGCGTATTGGCTGCTGAAAATTCAGCTTTGCCATCACTGGAAAAAAAATTACATTTAAATATAATTTGTATTTAAGTTATATTGCATTTTAAATATAATAATTTAAATAGATTTTAAATACAATATTAAACAGGAAACAGTTATTTTAAATTGTAATAATATTTCACAATATTGTTGTTTTTACTGTATTTTTGATCAGATAAATGCAGCCTTGGTGAGCCTAAGAGACTTCTTTCACAAACATTAAAAAAATCTTACCGACCCCAAACTTCATGTGTCTTCATGAAAGGATCATGTGATACTGAAGGCTGTAATAATGGCTGCTGAATATTCAGCTTTGCCATCACATGAATGAATTAAATTTTAAAATATATTAAAATAGAAAACAGTTGCTTTTAATTCAAATAATATTTGACAATATTGATAACATTAATAAATGTTGCGTCAAATGATGTAGAATAGTTTGCCATCTACCTCTGTGTTTTTAAAACCTTCTTAAGACTCATTTGTTTTCTCTCTTGATTCTGTGCTGCAGTGTCTCTTTTCTTTTTGTTTCAGTTTTTTAATTCATGCATTTCAGTGTTTTTAAAAAAAGTCAAGTTTGATTAATCTTGTCGTGTTTAGTCTTGATGTATGACAGTGTATGAAGGTATCAGAAACTCACTCTGGAAATTAATTTTACAGCATATCTAAACGTGACGTTTTCTTCAAATTATTTCATGCTGTAATATGCTGATTCATTTCATGGATTGTTTTCTCACAGGATGTAATAAATGTCTCCAAGAAGTATCTCCCTGGAATGGCAAAAGGCTTCTTCAGCCCCAAACTTACTCTGCATGTAGGTGATGGCTTTGAATTTATGAAAAAGAATCAGGATGCCTTTGACGTCATCATCACAGACTCCTCAGACCCTGTCGGTATGCAGCCCAATGTGTGGTGTTGAAATGTCTTCTTTGCATTGGTAAATAATGATGTAGCCATTGACTCCCAGACAAAACATGGTGTTCATTTCAGGCTGATCTCATTTCACCCTGTCACAGGTCCGGCTGAAAGCTTGTTCAAAGAGTCTTACTATCAGCTCATGAAAACGGCACTTTGTGAGGGAGGAATTCTCTGTTGTCAAGGTTTATATAACTGCAAACCAAAAAAAAAAAAAAAGCTCCAAATTTAAGAATATTAATGACACGCATTTGAAAAGTTTGAAATTTTTGCTTGTAATTTCACAGGAGAGTGTCAGTGGTTGCATTTGAAGCTAATCAAGGAAATGCAGACCTTCTGTAAGACCCTCTTTCCTGTAGTAGACTATGCATACTGCACCATTCCAACATATCCAAGTGGACAAATCGGCTTCATGCTTTGCAGTAAAAATCCGGTATGGTTTTTCTTATTAGCATTTAATAATGCTGCTTTTGTTTGAATAGCTTTACGTTCCTTTTATTGCTTTTATACATGTTGTTGTTGTTTATACACTAGAGTTCAAAACTTTGTGATCAAAGTTTTTTTTTCTGAAAAATATTTTATTCAGCAAGGATGCCAAATTGATCACAATATAGACATTTATAATATTACAAAAGATTTCTATTTCAAATAAATGCTGTTCTTTTGAACTTTGTTCAAACAACCCTGAAAAAAGGCATCACAGTTTCTACAAAAATATTAAGCAGAACAACTGGTTTCAATGTTGATGATAATGTTTCCTGAGCAGCAAATCAGCATATTAGAATGAGTTCTGAAGGATCATGTGACACTGAAGACTGGAGTCATTTAGAAAATTCAGCTTTGCCATCACAGGAATAAATTATATTTAAAAATATATGAAATAGAAAGCAGTTATTTTACATTGTAATAATATTTCACAATATCACTGTTTTAACTGTATTTTTGATCAAATAAATGCAGCCTTGGTGAGCATAAGAGACGTCTTTCAAAAACAGTTAAAAATCCTACAAATTCCAAACTTTTGAACAAAAGTATATTTATAAAATAATAATTACTAATAATCATTAGTAAATTAATTTGTTTATTGCAGAAAACAAATTTCCGTGAGCCAGTACGAGAACTACCAAGAGATGAGATTGAAAGCATGAACCTCAAATATTACAATCCTGAAATCCACCGCGCTGCATTCATCCTCCCAGAATTTTCCAGAAAGGTGAGATGCAACCTGTTGTTTTTGATTAAATGTGCTCTTTACTTTGCATTTCTAAGGACAATTAAATGACCCTCTGTTTACATAGGTACTAAGTGAAGTGTAAATAGCTTCATGGGTACGATTTGTCAACACACTGCCTTCTGTGAAAGCAGAACAAAACCCTCACCACAGCCGCAGTAGCTCCCACACCGCATCCCTCTCCGGCTTTTGATTGATCAATGGACTGCTAATGGACAAGTGCAAAAGCCTTCTGTGGGGAAATTCTGTTTGTCTGTCCAGTTTCATCAGTGCTTCTGTCTTATGAGTTGTTTTTCATTTCCTTTTGCAGCTCCACTTCCTACACCAAACTTTCTGAACTATATAAACAGACAATCATGCATGGGCTGTCACAGATTCAACAGTCTTTCTCTTACCTGTGTTGAGTATGAAAAACTATGAAAAAACTGTGCAACGTTCCACTACAACTGTCTTGTTTGCCGTTAATTAAATAAGCATGCAGGTATTTTAATTGAACTGCATATCTTCTCCATAAACCCTTTCAAAGACTTCAGATCAGTAACAAATATAGATTTTCTTAACATGTTTATCAACAGCACACTATTGTCAAACCTAAGGAAATTGTTTAGTATTACTATAATTTCTAAAACTACTACTCAAATGCTTACCGTAATTAGCAAAACTGGAAGTTATTTTCTGAAGTTAATATTATCTAACATATAAATGGTTTGTGTTTTCCTTCTTAGTCTGTGAAGGTGGCATATGGGCTCTCTGTGGGTGACTTGTGTGCTCCGGCTATCATGAACAAGTCTGGTTACATGATGTGGTTTTTTTTTTTTTTTTTTTTTGTAGAGCAAATAGTGTTTGGTATGCAGTCTTTTTGAGTGATATGCTGTAGTGTATTGCAAACGTATGCTTCTGGTCAATGGACTGTATGATGGAAAGATTTTGAGGTGTCTTTTAACATTAGAATTACTGGAAGTCTCAAACATTCAGACATTGTCTTAATATTGAATTATAATCATGGAGGTATACTTTGTGACAAAATAACAGTGTATTTGATGGATAGGTAAAGATCTTTTAAGGATAGTTGCATAGGACAAACTATTTTGCACTCTGTCAAGTTTAACAGTATGGAAGAGGGTTTATCTGTCCTTTTACCATTTAATGGTTATGATGTAAATTTCATTTCGCGAATTTCATAAATTGTTTTGAAATAAAAATGATGTAACCGAAATTGATTAATTTCCTGTGAAGTTCCTTAAATACTTGTCTAGTTTTCTGTGTGTTTGATGGTAAAGTGCCGTTCTGTGCGCAAGATGGCGCCATTGTTACTAAATTCTGCCTACAAACATCCTGGCATTATTTGACTGCAGTGATATGGGATACTGTATGTTTGCGAAGAGTATCAGGAGTCCCTTTGCAGGTAAATATTTGTGCTATAAACAGTGCTCTTTATATGTGTATTATATTGTAAATATAGCAAAAACGTCCCTTTCACTGTTGCTTCAGTTATGGATCAACAGTTTATAAACCTAAATAGTTGCTCCAATTGTTTTGAGCCTTCGCCTTTTATATCCGACTTTTAGTCAAGATAAGCATGAAAATGCATTATGTCGACTGTAAATACTTTAGAAAAGTGGACATACTTTAGAAAAGTGGACATACTTTGCATTACAGTGTTTATTAATTACACAAGGTAACTCCGCAAAACTATGTTTTTCTGTTGCCACTAGGTTTTGGCAGATTATTTATTTTATTATTTATTTGGACTAGCCTGAGTATTAACGTTTGCCTCTAAATTAATGATATGTGAAGCAGTATCCGTTTAGTATCATTGAGATACTAGTTTTATTTAGTTTTGAATTATTTTTTTATATTTTCATTTTTGTTTAATTTTAGTTAAAGTTCTAGTAATTTTGTTGTGGTCTTGTCATTTTTTTTAATAAAATTTCTGTGTAATTTATGTATACATATATTTATGTATGCATACAGTGCCCTCCAAAAGTATTGGAACAGTAAAGACAAAATTGCTCTGTTGGCTGTGGAGTCAAGACATTTACAAATATGATTAAAAGATGAATATGAGACAAAACTACAGAATGTCACATTTTATTATTGGGTGATTCAACACATAGATGTTTTACCAGCTAAGAAGTTCAGCACTTTTAGAGTTTCATCCCTCTATCTGATGTGAGCATAAGTATTTTGGTATTGGAACAGTTGCCTCACAGGCCTTTCTAAGTGATCAGCTGTGTCCTGTTGCATTAATTCTTCAGATATTAAAAGCAGGGAATGTGTCGTATCAGTTATATCCATTACTTCTGCATTCTGAATCTTGCATTCGATGATGACACACACAAACCAGGATGAAGACGAGGGAGCTGACTTTGAGAGAAAAGCAAGCAATTTGGATGCTAAAAGAAAAGAGGAAGTCAGTTAGAGCTCTAGCAAAAACAAAGGGCATGGAGAAATCAAGAGTTTGGAAACCACCAGCGACACCATCAACCAACAGCTACCCGATCGGTTAAGAAAACAACAGTAGTTGATGACAGACAAATCATAAAAGCTGTGAAAATGAATCCTAAAAGACGTGTCTGTAAAATCACCAACAACTTCCAGAAAGCTGGGGTGATGCTCTGACAATCTACTGTCCTCAGGAGACTTTGACACAGAATTACAGATGCTACACAGCAAGATGCAAACCTCTGACCAGCACCAAAAATAGAAAGGCAAGATTAGAGTTTGCAAAAAAGCACAAAGGTGAGCCAGAAGAGTTTTGGAACTGTGTTTATGGACCGATGAGACAAAGATGAACCTTTATCTAAGTGATGGGAAAGCAAAAATGTGGAGAAAAAAGGGAACTGCAAATGATCCCAAGCATACAGCCTCATCTGTAAAGCATGGTGGAGGTGGTGTCATGGCATGGGCATGCATGGCTGTCTCTGGAACAGGCCCTCTCAACTTTACTGATGACTTAATGTATGATGACAGTAGCAGAATGAATTTGGAAGGGTACAAAACCATCTTGCCTACCAATATTCAAGAAAATGCCACCAGATTCATTGGGAAGTGCTTCATATTGCATCAGGACAATGACCCAAAACACCCTGCCAGTTCAGTCAAGGAATTTATAAGGGCAAAGAAATGGAAAGTCTTAGATTGCCCAAGTCAATCTCCAGATTTAAATCCGATTGAACATGAATTTCACCAGCTGAAGAGGAGAGTAAAGGCAGAAACTCCCCAAAACAAGCAACAATTGGAATTGGCTGCATTAAAGGCTGGGAAAAGTATTTCAAAGGATGAGACCAAGAGTCTGGTGATGTCTATGGGTCACAGACTCACTGCTGTGATTGTGTGCAAGGGATCTGCAACTAAATAATAGCTTTTAATCTTTTATATCTGCCTTATGTTCAACTGTCCCAATACTTATGCTCACATCAATGAGTGGGATGAACTCTAAAAGTGCTGTTCTTTTTATTTGGTAAAACATGTATGTGTTGAAACGGCTAATAATAAAATGTGACATTCTGTAGTTTTGTCTCATATTCATCTTTTAATCATATTTGCAAATGTCTTGACTCCACAGCCAACAGAGCAATTTTGTCTTTACTGTTCCAATACTTATGGAGGGCACTGTACATACATACATACAGACCTGGGTAGTAACTGATTAATTTGGGTTATGTAATTAGATTCCAAAAAATTAAGTACTTGTAATTAGATTAGTAGTCTTTACAAGTATTTTAAAATGTAATCTAATCATTAGATTACATTTTAAAATACTTACAATCAGACTACAGTTACTTATTTTATTGATTACATGATTACATATTAATCACATAATTTATTAATTCTCCCTAATTCCTCTTTTTCATATTTTAAAGTTTCCTTTCTAAAATAACCTACACATGACATGCAGGTAAACAAATAAAATATTACATTTTTTAGTAAGTGTTTTATTTTGATTGATTTGATTTTAAAATGATTTTAATTTGACATATTTATGATTTAATTCATTATTAGCTTTTCATTAAACTCACAAACCCCCTGCAGTTCCTTCATGAACCCAAGTTTGGGAAACCTTGGCATAATGTTTAATGCATTTCATGTTGTTAATAATGAATGGAATATATTTTCTTTCTCTTTATACTTTTGTATCAATATGGTACAAGATTATCCTATATAAATCAATGTGATAAACAAGTTAGGTCAAACGTAATCTAAAAGTAATCCAAAAGTAGTCTGGTTATATTACCTAAAATGTGTAATGTAATGGATTACGTTACTAACTACAATTTTTTTTTATGGAATTTGGAATCAGTGATTGATTACAATTTGTAAGTAATCTTACCCAGCTCTGCATACGTGTGTGTGTGTGTGTGTGTTTCAGTTAACGTTTATTTTATTTCAAGCAGCAAAATCTCTTTAACTACAGTAACCCTGATATGATATGAAGTAATCAAAACTCCCGCTGAGACAACAGGAGAATGTGGATTGGCATTTTACTCTGACGCCAGATATGTTTGAAGTGGGTTGGGAAGTGAACGTTAGATGTGTTTGGCACTGGTCAATTGGCATGAATTCTTCAAACGCACTTTATCACGATTCGGCTGGGGGCAGCTCATCTCAATGCTGTGTTAATCTCTACAGAGCCCCGGGCCCTGAAGTCTGTCCGTATCTGTCTGCTGTGAAAAATGTGCTAAAGCGCGAGTATTAGGGCTCCTAGCTGCGTGAACTCAGTTGGGGTGTGTGTATGCATATCCAAAGAGGTGTGTGGGTGCCAGAAAAGCTGACCGGAATGAGAACATGACAGGAGCCCATGACCAAGACATGTTTTATTTTCACTGCCCAACTGGTCTGGTAGGCTACCATTTCTCATTCTGGTTTAATTAAACACACAGTGTGAACACACATAGACTGCTTATGCAAACTGCACAGCACTTTGAGTATAGTGCTATCTGCACAGAGTGTTTAAAACACTAAAAGTCACCATGAACTCAAAATTGACATTTTTGTTTAATGGAATATTGCCATTTTAATTAAAAATGATTTATGTGTGCACAACCTTTTTGTTGTTTTTAATTCATGTGCCTTTGAATCTCTTCTCTGATGCTGTGTGCACCGGCCAGAGGGTGGGACAATAATCCCTTTAGCAACCTGTCACTCACGTATGATCGCAGCAGTTAGCAAATGAAAATGCTTAATTGCTGATGGACAAATTAAACCCCACCCTACTTTTTTTTTCTCGTTCGAGAAATGTTTCAATTGGATATATGTTACAATAGGGAAGAAAAAATAATCACAATTTCTGTTTCATGCTGACTTAATCAAAAACATAACTTATGCTAAGTCTCCTATGCTCATGTTATAAGGTTCTAGTTAGAGGAAAATACCAGGTTCAACTACAGTCGATTTCAAATAATCACTGGTTACAGTGAGGCACTTATAATGAAAATGGTTGGGGACAATTTTTGGGGGGTTTAAAGGCAGAAATGTAAAGCTTATAATTTCATAAAAACATTTATGTTAATTCCTCTGTTAATATAGTTTATTATGAACTAATTTATTATTTGAGCTCTAAAGTTGTATAAATCATCATTTTACAGTCATTTCAGGTGTTATGTTGTCATTATTTTGTCAAATTAGATATAACTACACACATAAATGGTCAGTAAGTGATTTTATCACTCTAAAATTCTATGAATGCACATATTGTTTACATCTTGTGGCTAAACTATTGAAATAGTGAGTATTTTAACATTTATGGATTGCCCCTCTTTCACTTCTATTGTAAGTGTCTCACTGATTGAACCCATGTTTTTGCTTTTTCAAAGAAAAATAAATTAATTTTAATTATCATTAGAATTATCTCTCAAATGCTGTCGATTGAGGTACCTTGTATAGAACCTTGGAATATTTCTTTAATAGTTTTTCTGTGAGTTTAACAGGTGTTATTAGTCTAATGGGCGATAGCATTTACAGACTAATGAAGAAAAATCTATACCTCAGGGGACCATTTTCCATGGAATCTAAGTCATCTTTATATTACATTAGCTTTTTTCTATTAGGTTTGCTGCTGTAGTATTGACTCAACCATAATCTATTTTGCTTGTTGTGGTAATGTTTGTCTCACTTGATATTCTCACATGGTAAAATCTGCAGTTACATTTCCATAAAAGACTTGATTCTTGTTATTCAGCCTCTTTTCATCTGCGGATCAAAAGCATCTTCTTTCTCCATAAAGACAGTTTTCTCAGCTGTTCCAGGTGCCAGACGGTTCGATGGCAATGTGAAGGAGAAGGAGGAGGAGTTGTGCTCAATTACACATTGGAATGAGAGCAGACTGCCACTGTACACAACAAAACGGGTTAGTTTGATTTCCTTGTACTGATATCACAATGCAGCTCTGAGTGAGAATGGCATGTAATTACAGTGTACCTCTGACCGCCGTACTTCGTAAAACATGATTCGCTGCCTGCATGTCATTTGGCTCTACAGAAATGTAAATCATAATTAGCATAAACAATGAGCGGCCCACAGAACTTTTCAGAATCACGTCATCATTGGTGTTTTTTCTCCTCGCATCCGTTTTAACTGAAATCACGACCATTTTCAGAGCTATGACGTGAGCGTTGTGGCGCAACAAACGTCTGGTTTGTTGGGGGGTTAACTACTCAATGCTTTTGTTAGTTTCTAAGCCACCCACTCCCCCACCCTCTCCCCTCCGTCCTCCAACCGCTGCGTCAGTAGGGGACTGGAACGAGAGGTATATAAGGACCCTGCCACCTGAAGCTCTCAAAAACCAAGATCTCTCCAGCTTTACTCTGCACCAGGAGCTACAAGGACTTCGAAGTTCCTGCTTCGCTTCTCTGACGACCTTTCTGCGCACTTTAACTTCAACTATTTTGTCAGTATGCAGCTTTTGTCCAGTCTAGTGTCTCTTTTGCTGGTGCTGTATAGTGTCAGAGCAGCAGCTGTGCTTCCAGTGGAGGAGAGGAACCCGGCACAAAGTAGGGTGAGTGGCTGTAAATCTGCTTCCAGTTGTAGCTTTTATGGATTTGCCAAGCAGGTGTTTGTATTTTAGACACATGTTGATGTTTAGCGTCAAAATGACAGCGTTCTGGGATCATTTTAGTACCAATAGTAGCATTATTATTATTATTATTATGAATAAAATCTTGCATTCTAATTCAAGTCGAGTTGCTTTCCCATCAGGAGCTGAGCAAAGAGCGCAAGGAGCTGATCCTGAAGCTGATCTCTGGGCTATTGGATGGAGTAGACAACAACATGCTGGCTGGGGAGATAGCGCCTGTCCCCTTGGATGTGGAGGAGCCCCTGGAGTCCCGTCTGGAAGAACGGGCCGTCTACAACCGGTTATCACAGCTGCCACAGCGCGACCGCAAAGCCCCCTGCAAAAACTTCTTCTGGAAGACCTTCACATCGTGTTAACGGCGCCAGTCCTGCAACGATGCCGCGATCCTCCCTGATACCTGACATGAACTGTGTAGACCTCCACTGTACATACCATCTCCAGTGTCTGAAGAAAAGTCTCCGTGGACTTACTCTGACACAGTCTGTTTGTTAAAGACATTGATGATGATATTTATTTACTTATTTATTTATTGATCGATTAAGCTATTTATGGACCTTTGTTGTTTTTCAGCATTAAAAAAAAAAGAATAAAGCATGGTTAAGTTAGTTGCTTTTTTGATAAAAGATGTCTCATTTACTGTGGTCAAGCATCAAATTAATGTTAAACTGACTGATGAATAAATATATAATTGATCACAGATCCAGATGCGTAATAGTGTTACATTTTCCCTAAAGAACAAATCACGTAGCTCTACGTCATCTGAATGGCATTTTCACAAGCTGTTGTTGTTTGACTCTTAATACACCAGATTAATTGATTGACAGTTTGTGTGGTGGTAATTTTCCTTGTCAATGAATTATATGTAATTGCAGTTGATGAGAGGGTGTGCTTGAGGTCATTATTCTAAACCAAACCTTTGTCTTATAATTATTTGCTGGTAAATTCAAGGCATTACTAACATATTTATTTCCGTTTGCCCTTTTGTTCAACAAATTGAGGCACATGGTAAGGGAAAAAATTGTCAGGCAAAATCATTTTGAGACCATTTCCAGTTCTTCAAGTGCATCACGTATTTGTCCCATCTTGATGGCACCTGTCGACGCTGTCAAAGACAAGCCAGCTTTAATAGAAAACATGCAAAACAAGTTAGGTTGAATATCCAGATGTAAACACACAGTAGGCCATCAGTCTAGTTTAATTATTTGTCCTTCAAATGTAGGCATACATGGTTATGCAAACTGTGTGTGCATAAGTACTGAGTTACTTGCGTCAGTGCGATATTGCTGTTGAATGTGAAACTAGATGAATATATATAACAACGAATACATGACATAACAGTGAAAATGGGAAAACGTGTTGAAGCTGTGGCCTAGTGTTTAGCACATGTACCTGATTTCCTATCACTTCTTTATTGTCCTTTCAATTAAAATGTACAAAATTTAAAAAGAGTCAATTTTATGTTCTTTAAATCATTAAATCATCTTTAAATAAACTAAGACAAATAGATTATGAATTGTTATCTATCTATCTATCTACCTATCTATCTATCTATCTATCTATCTATCTATCTATCTATGTATCTATCTATCCATCCATCTATCTATCTAGCTATATTACACACACTTGTATATATGTATATACACAAACATGCATGCATATATATATATATATATATATATGCATCAAAGATAGATAGATAGATAGATCTCAGTGAGCTTTAAATAGATCAAATAGGTCAAAATACAATTTACAACTATGTCTCTTTTTAGCCTCAAGTTAAAAATATGAATAACTAGTGTAAAGGAGATAAATACCACCTTGTGTGCCAGCAAAATCTGCTTTTTGCCACCACAGGCCAACCCGAGCAGTTTACTTGTTCATGTAATGATTGTATGAAATGCATTTGATGTGTGTGTGTAAATGCCTGTTCATGTCTGTGTGTGTGTGTGAGTGTGTGTGTGACACATTACCAGCTGATTTACACACAGCTGAAGATATCACTTTCTAAATTGAAAGAGAAAGTGATGTCTGCAGTAGATATTTGATGCTGTAGTGGGGTCACCCTCAATATTCTTCAGTGAGTTCAAAGGCTGAATCCACATGATACTGACAACATCTTCAGTGTTTCATAGTGTAATCCGTCTGCTCTTTTCTCAGAATACTGATGACAGATAATTAACTGATTAACAATTTCTAAATAGAAATCAGTAGTACTTCTGACATTTTCTTCTGTGTGTACAGTAAAAACAATGTAATATTTTACATAATTAATAAAGTCAAATATTAAACTTGTTTCACATTTATTAAAGTACTTGTAATAAATGAAGAATTAAAAATAATTCTTAATATATTGTTATGCACTCTTAACAGGCCATCAGATAAAGAAATATAGTAAAATAATTGAATCACTTGTGGTTAACACTGAGATCATTAATGTGATTCAACAGTGGCAGATGATAATGCAATATCTTATTAAACTGAGTCTCTGGCATGGCATTCATATATCTGTTCAGTTTGCTTGAAAAGTCAGATGGGGCCAAATTTAATTAGGTAACAGAACAATAAACATGCTGGTCTTGCCCAGTACAGCAGGGTACCACCTAATCAGTGGAATGAAGACACAACAAACATCAATACACATGAGGAATTCAATGTTAATGTTATCATGCAATACAATTTTGATTATTCCTCGAGATGACAAACAACTGACGGCACATTTTCTATCACAGTTTAATCCATCTTTTTGTTCTTTCTGTCTTTTTTTTGGCCAATTGATGGATAGACTGACTCAGATAGATGACTCTAGGATGTGTTTTATTTGCATGAAGATTTGTGGGAAGCGAAAGAAAAACTGTCCATTATACAAGTGCCCTGAGCTACAATGAGAGCATTGTGAGGGGACATCAAAGCTGCTGCTGGTAAGCAAAGCATTTTGATTGCTTTGCCTTTGATCTGAAGGCATGCTCCCACTTGAACGTGAATTTGAAATTCATATGTAATGTGTTGTATATTTATCTTTGGCAAATACACTGACTCCAGTATTTCTAGAAAGTATGAAAATAAACAATTGGAATTAATGAATTAAAAGCAGAAAAAAACAGAAAGACTGACTCAGCAACAACAATAGGACTATTTAAAATAAAATTAAGTCTAGTATTTTTGAAAGCACAAAACCAGGTCTCCACAAGATGCTGTTTTTGGTCAACATTTTGTAGGTTATTTTCTATTCATCAGCATTAATTATTTGAGATGCTGGTCTCAAAAATGTCAAACATGAGTCAGTTATGATTCATAAATGTATCTTTATAAGAGCTTTATCAGTAAACTGCACCAAATCACCAAAGTCATCCAGTTTAGATCATAAACATTAAAATTTATAGACTGTTTTACATTTGCATGGCCAATTGCATTTTCCAATAAAATACCTAAAACCAATTTAACTAAGCAACATTGCACAAGACATTAAGATTTAGAGTTAGAGAATATATCTATTTCTTATTTAAGTTTATTAAACTCTAATGATCTGTCTAAATTATATTTATCATTTTTGCTTGTTTTTAAAACATAAATATAACAAAATTTAGTTAGGTTTAGTTTTAAGTAGTAAGAGAAAAAACTAAATTCAGAATATATTTTCAAGAAGTCTTATATCTTATACTTTTTGCTTGTCAAGTAAAGTATCTTGTGTAAGAGATTTTGGTTGCACTTTATTTTATGGTACATGTACTTACAGTGTGCCTACCTAAGAAAGTACTGGTAATATAAGGTAACTACAAGGGTGTAGGGTTAGGTTTAGGGGTAGTTTCAGGGTTAGTACCTATTTATTACCTAGTTATTGTAATTACTATAATAAGTACATAGTATGTACATGAGTAACAGGACTGTAAAATAGAGTGCTACCGAGATTTTTTAGATAACTCAAAAAAGCAAAAGTTATTTTTTCAGTGTTTGACCCAAATTTATTTGAAGAAACTTTGTATATTCAAGACACACGTTACCTTAAAGAGCTATTTCTACCTGATTTAACCCATAAAAATGAGCTTTGTTGGAATAAATAGGTTGGTTATTCGATGTTAAATAATATTTTTGACTTGAATAAAATCAGTTAATTTAGATGTTCCTTTTTTTTTTTTCGGTGGTATGTGTTCCTTTGAGGTCTGAACCCACAACCTTAGCATTACCATCACCTTGCATCACCAGTTGAGCTACAGGCATATTAGTTATTGCTAAATAATAATTGAGCAGCTATCCACCTTTGTAATGCCACCTCTATGTATTCTTAATCTACACATTATTATATCTTACAGTTATGAAAGGAGCAAATGTCAAACGCTTAATCTGCCACAGGTAACGTGAGAGTAGAAAAATTCACACCTCAATTTCGAAACCTTCCCCTCCAAGCAAATGTAAAAGGCCGTGACACAAGCTTCTCATTTATTATGATGCTAATGTTCTGTTCAATTGCAGTAACACTGTCTGTGTGGAAAGAAACCATGTGAATTGTAAACTGATAGCAACAGGCATTTAAAGTACATTTTGAAATGATTGGCAGTTTGCTTTGCCTTGTTTATCCAGCAAACCTAATTTGATTTGAGACAAACGAACTAAGGCCTCAATCAAAATGTCTTGTTTCTTTTCTCTTGATAGACTTTCTTTTATCTGCAGGCGAGTGGTGAGTAATGTTTCAGTGCTACATAAATGCCATTACATTCCATGTTAGATCTTTGTCACATGGTCAGAGGGCATCGGAGAGCACTCTCACTTCATTAGTTCTGCGTTGTCTGTGTCTTTGCTTTTACCTGTTGCCACCAGCAATGTTTTCTATCACCATCAATAATTCTTGATTTGGTTCTGTGGTGACATTTGAAGGTAGGATACTGAACGGACGCAAACATACCATGGGTGACTAAGACATTTGAGAACGAAGGAAGAACACGGCGGAACTTGAATGCCATTTGTGGAAGAAGAAATATTGCCACTGGTGATCAAATATCTATATTTGGTGTTTCTGAGTTATTTGAGTCATTGTTCTCTGAGTTATTTGCCCTTCATTGTGCTATAGTTGACTCTGCAATTGCCCTCAGGTGTAGGTCACATTTGCTCATGTTGAACACTGAGTTATTGTTTCAGCCTTTCTGATGAGCAAAGAACAGCGAGTGGGAAGTTGATGGCACGTTAGAGTGGCATTAGAGAGTAATTTAATCATGAAATGCAACTTTAAAATAGTGTTGGTTTTACATATAGGCTAATATAGGCTACCACTGATATCATGTGAAGTGAAAAGCTGTGTGTTTTTAAGAAACAAATCCATCATAAAGGTGTTTTATCTTTAAACCTTTGCTTTTGGCCAAAATACGAGTCAATAATAATAACACTTCCTCCAGAGAACAAGTCCATCCCCTGTTGTCCTCTCACGTCAAAACCCAACAACATATTTGTTAAGATTTTTTTGTACTGTTTTTGCTTGTAAATAGTGCTTTATCTGTGCGTATTTGTTTTTTTCCACTGAAAGCAATATCACACACTTTAGCTGGAAGCAACGATTTGAAGTTAAAAACATATTAATGATGGATTTGTTTGTTTCAAACACACAGCTTTTCACTTCACAAGATGTTAATTGGTGAGCTAGTTTCATGTTGATAACTTGAGGATTATTGTGATGTTTTTATCAGATGTTTGGACTCTGATTCTGACGGCACCCATTCAGTGCAGAGGATCCATTGGTGAGCAAGTGATGTAATCCTGAATTTCTCCAAATCTGTTCTGATGAAGAAAGAAACACTTCTACATATTGGATAGCTTGAGTGTGAGTAAATTTTCAGCAAATTTTCATTTTTGGATGAACTATTCCTTTTAATGTTCAGATATTTCCTATAACAAAAAAGTTCTGTCCATTGTCTATTGACCACAGTGTAGTGATGTATAAAGTACAGCTCGGAAGTCACTTTCAAGCCAAACATGACTAACTTGAACTTGGGGAAATTGTTTGCCCTCACACAAAATTACAGATTGCATGGATTCCTATTAACATGACTGGGTACTCCAATATCCAGGTACTCCAATAGGAACCAAACGAATGTGAATTGCACGTGAGGGCGAAAGATTTCTACATACAGAAAATGTTCAAGTTGGTCACACAAATATGCTGCATTTACCAACAGAAACCTACTTGCTTAAAAGTGACTTCTGTGTGAGCTGTGCTTCACACATTGCTACACTGTTAACAATAAATAACTGACCTTTTTTGCCCTGCAAAATTTTAGTCACAGCAACTAAAACTGCCCATACTATCGTGTCTCTTGTGAGATTTTTCTCAGATTCTTTTACCAATGCAACTGGCACGATTTTGCATTCAGTTATTGATTGTAGCGATGGTGTTGTTGCTTGACCCATAGTTTTGTACATTCAAATTTAGCATTTTTGTCTTAAAGGAGTAGTTCACTTCTAGAATGAAAATTTCCTAATCATTTACTCACCCCATGTCATCCAAGATGTTCATGTCTTTCTTTCTTCAGTCGAAAAGAAATTAAGGTTTTTGAGGAAAACATTCCAGGATTTCCCTCTATATAGTAGACTTCATTGGCTGCCAATGGGTTGAAGGTCCAAATTGCAGTTTCAAAGGGCTCTACACAATCCCATCTGAGGAATCTAGCGAAATGATTGGTCATTTTCTAAAAAAAAAAATACAATTTATATACTTTTTACCCGCAAATGCTCATCTTGCACAAGCTCAACCTCATGCATTACGTAATCATGTGCGAGTGACGTAGGCGGAAGTAGCAACCTAGTGTTTACAAAGCGAACATACAAAGAGTCAAACGCCCTTCACAAAAAAAGGTAAAACAACGATGTCGGATGATTTTGAAGTTGGAGGAGAAAATGAGATGGAGTTTTTCGCCCTACCCTACTTTTTTTAAACCAAAATACACAAATGAAAAACTAACCATGCTTGACTTTTCCAACGTGATTACGAAACGCGTGAAGTTGCGCATGCGCATTGCACAGCTATAGTCCAAGACGAGCATTTGTGGTTAAAAAGTATATAATTTTACTTTTTTTTTTTAGAAAATGACCGATCGTTTCACTGGATGAGACACTTATTTCTCGGTTGTAGAGCCCTTTGAAGCTGCACTGAAACTGTAATTTGGACCTTCAATCCGTTGGCTCCCATTGAAGTCCACTATATGGAGAAAAATCCTGGAATGTTTTCCTCAAAAAAACTTAATTTCTTCATGACATCTTGGATGACATGGGGGTGAGTAAATTATAAGGAAATTTTCATTCTGGAAGTAAACTACTTCTATAAAATAATGTAAAGGAGTAATTTAAAAATCTATTCCTTTATCAAAAAATAGAGCACAAACTTTTAATATGTTTTGCCTTTTTCTTTCTTTTTTCATCTAATGCAATCTGTGAGTTCAGTAGGTTTGACTTCTGTGATATCAGAAGCGTGCCTTGCATTTTCATACACAGCCTGTATTATTCCATCAGATTGAAAGGTCTGAAGGGAGTGAGAATTAAACTGTAATTGCCTTCTCATAAACACAAATGATGAAACAAGCCACAAAATCAAACCCTTGTCAATATCTCAGAAGGCATGTTGAGTTGGAGGGGGCCAGAATGGGTTGCATAGAAGACTAGACGTGAAGTTGTAGATTTCGTGCTTAACAGCCACTAATGACGCCTGATGTGTTTGTGTGCTGTGACTGCATTGCTAGTCAGCACGACTAAAAGCATATCATTATCCCTCTCAGTGCACCCTACACCGCAGCGAGAACTGAGAAAATTAGATGTCACAGACATGAAGAAGGGATGCAGGATGCCCATAACCATAGAGACCCTGCCCATCACAGAGGGGACCAGTTCTGGGGGAGGGACAGAGTCCTCGTAAGGGGCTTATAAGGGAACAGGATCTTGCCTCTTCCGATGCCATTTAAACTCAGTGCTGATGAGAATAAAAGAAAAAAAATGATTCTGTCTCTGGTTCAGCATTAGCTGTTTATTTTCTTAGAATATTGACAAGAATTTACATCTGATATTAATGTGTTTCACATCCAGATATCTAGTTATTATTTTATCTGGATCCTAAAACAGACCCAATTGCACTTACAGTAAAAATATAGTTTTATCATATAAACACAACATATTTGTTTCCAACCAATTAATTTCTCGCAATGATTTCTGGCATTTGTATTCAATTTTAAGTTTGCAGAGGTGCACATTTTTCACATTTTTATTTCCACTTTTATTTTACTAAAAAATTGAAAGCAGCAATTAAACTAAATCAAATAAAATATATATGCATAATTAAATCATTTTTAAATTAAAAATAATTAAATAAAAATGTTCAATAATAACATTTTAAATTTAGTGAGTTGATTTTTTTGTCAGGGTTATTAGTTAACTAAAACTAAATCTAAAATTAAAACTATAAAAAACATTTCTGTTACTTGAAATAAAATAAACTTTAACTGAAATAAAATAAAATATAAAAACCTTATTATTTCAGCTAGTTGCCAAGGCAGTTTAGTTTAAGTTGATGTAATAAAATAACTAAAACTGAAATAAATAATAATAATAAACTACACACACATATATATATATATATATATATATATATATATATATATATTAGTGCTGTCATATGATTAATCACAATTAATCGCATCCAAAATAAAAGTTTTTGTTTACATGATACGTGTGTGTACTGTGCATATTTCTTATGTATATGTAAATACACACACATACAGTATATATTTATATTCATATAATTTATATTATATATATAAATATATTTAATATATAAACAACATATTTTTCTTTTATATATATATATATATGTGTGTGTGTGTGTGTGTGTGTACATGTGTGTATTTATATATACATAATAAATATACACAGTACACACATATATTATGTAAAGAAAACTTTTATTTTGGATGCGATTAATCACGATTAATTGTTTGACAGCACACACACACACACACACACACACACACACACACACATATATATATATATATATATATATATATATACTGAAAAATTCATAATACTATGTGTAAAGGAGACCTTTGAATTTAAGATTTCTTAGCAAAGTAAAATGAATTGTTGATTTAATAAATTAAGTGCAATACAAGGAACTTCATTGTATTATAAACCACAATAGTATTTAAAAATAGTATTTGTTTTTAAATTGACTTTCTTTGTGAAATTATTACCCAGGTAAACTGCATCATAGAGCTCAATAATTAGCCCATCATCTGTGCATTTACTGTTCAGTGGTGCAGTGCACCCTACATCATGTGCTATTGTCTTTGAGAGGACCTCTCGTGTCCAAAATTTGGATAATTATTTTGATGATAATTTGAAAACAACAGCCTGTTTGATGAGCCTCAAATCTGTTGACATGTTATTGCAAACCATGCTGTTTGCTGCTCCAGAATTAGCATAATTACTCTTTGACTAAGTGTGTTTATCAAGGGAACGGATCCAGATTCACTCTGGCCTCAGCATTAAGGGAAATGAAAGTAAAGCAGCGTTTGCTAAAAGCTCTCCTTTGACATTGTGCTTGTGTAAGTCAGTATCACAGATAGTCTGCTAACAAGCAGAGTGGTTGTTGTAGCAGCAGCTCATTAGCTGTGCAATGACTCTGTCATATCCTGACTCCGTCTCTCGTGCTCTGTGCTGTAATTGCCGAGAATGGACTGTGGAAAGAGGGAAGACCACTAAACACAATATTGACCGTCTTGTTTAAGTGCAGAATTGACCTGTGAGACGTGTGCTTTAAATATCTCAATCACAGACGGGCCACTTGTGGAGCAGAGCAAGAAATGGTCCACCTTCAGGGAGCTGTATTAGATTCGTTGCTGCGGCTGAATGAGAATTTCATGTCATTTGCTGTAATGAAGTCATCACACTCAAGACACAGACAGAACTACTGAACCCTCATGATACATCACGGTTAGACTGAGGATAGTTTGTTTCTCTTCCCAGCAGATTGTGATGTCTGACAAGGCTATTGCATGTCTAAACACCAGCAGAGCATCTGAAATGGGTTAAATGGGCAACAGACATGACACAAAAATCACATTATTCACACCTGTCTTCCTAAATAAAGATTTTTAATAAATTATTATCAACTAAAAGATGTAAATTACCAGTGAAAAATCATTAACAAAAATAATGAGGAAACATTTTTTTTCCCTTTTAAAACCCCTTTTTTAATTATTAAAATTATTCAAAGTGTTCAACTAAACTGAATTACAGATATACAGTTATTATAGTTTAAACTAAAGCTAAAACTAAAATTAAAACCATAAAAAACATTTTCATTACTTAAAATAAAACAGTTAAGTGTAAAATTAAATAAAATTAAATATAAAAATATATATATTTTAGCCATTTGCCAAGGCAACATTTCAGCAAAGTTTCTCATTAATTTGTTTCACTTTATTTTTTTTAAATTTAGTTTAACTTGATGTACTAAAATAACTAAATCTAAAACTGAAATAAATTAATAAAAACTGGTTCAAAATATTAATAAAAACTATATGTGTCAGGGTTCTGGACTCTTTGTTTCTTGTTTTTCCCCTGTCCTTCCTGAGTTTCCTTATTTGGTTATTTTCCTGTTCTTGTTAAGTTAATTGATTATTCCTAGCACCTGTTTTAGTTCCCTTGATTACGTTCTATGTGTTTATAAGTCCTGAGTTCTCCCTGAGTCTTTGTCCATTCACTCATCATTTTACGTTGTGTTCTCCTGTTGGTCTGGATTTTATTCTCATTTATTAAAACAAAGAAGTTTACTCGCCTCATGTCTCCTGCGTCCTTCCCGCTACACAACCCCGTGACAGATGAATGGACCCCTTCGCAGAAGGATGACTGTGGCTGAGGACAAACTGTGGGGTTTGCGGCAGGCTGGTCGGAGGTTGGAACGGTATGTGGAGGATTTCATTGAGCTGATTGTTCTCATCCTCTTTCACCCCACGCCGGAAACCTCCACATACCACACCAACGGCTCGGACCGCCTGCCCAACTCCAAACGCCCCCTTATCCTCCGAAGCTCCACCTGCGTCCTCAGCCCAAGGCCGCCGTTCGCGGCTCATCCAAGCCCGCCGTCCGCAGGAAAATCTAGGCCGCCGTTTGCGGTGAAGTCACGGCTGCCGTTCGCGGCTCACTCAAGCCCGCCGTCCGCGGCTCACTCAAGCCCGCCATCCGCAGGGAAATCCAGGCCGCCGTCCGCGGCTCACTCAAAGCCACCGTCTGTGGCGAAGTCAAGGCCGCCATTCGCGGCTCATTTAAGGCCGCCATCTGCAGTGAAGTCAAGGCCGCCGTTCGCAGCTCACTCAAGACCGCCGCTGTCCGCGGCTCAAGCAAGGCCGGCGTTCGCGGGGAAATCCGGGCCGCTGTCCGCGGCTCACTCAAGCCCGCCATCCGCGGTTCTCTCAAGCCTGCCGCCGTCCGCGGTTCCCTCAAGTCCGCGGGGAAAACCAACCCGCCGTCTGCGGCTCACTCAAGCTCAAGCCCGCCGTTCGCGGGGAAATCACCGCCGCCGTCCGCGGCTTCCTCAAGCCCGCCATTCGTGGGGAAATCACCGCCGCCTTCCGCGGCTCACTCAAGCTCAAGCCAGCTGCCGTACGCGGCTCACTCTAGCTCAATCCCGCCGTTCGCAGGGAAATCACCGCCACTGTCCGCGGCTGACTCAAGCCCGCCACCATCCGTGGCTCACGTGCCACTAGGATTACTGGTGGCGTATGAGAGTATGTGTTGGAGCCCAGCTCCAAAGCCCGCTCCTCGACAGCGCCCTCCAGAGCCCGCTCCTCGACAGCGCCCTCCAGAGCCCGCTCCTCGCAAGCGCCCTCCAGTGCTCGCTACTCGCAAGCGCCCTCCAGTGCCGGCTCCTCACAAGCACCGGCTCATCACAAGCGCCCTCCAGTGCCGGCTCCTCACAAGCACCGGCTCATCACAAGCGCCCTCCAGTGCCAGCTCCTTGCAAGCGCCGGCTCCTCGCAAGCGCCCTCCAGTGCCCGCTCCTTCAGAGCGCCCTAAAGTGCTCGCTCCTCCAGAGCGCCCTCCAGAGTGCCCCCCAGACTTAGTTTTCCCCAAGAAAATTTTTGGGTTGGGGCCATATGTCCGTGGCCAGGACGGCTAAGGCCACGGAGGATCCGCCATGGCCTCCCGAGTCCCCGGACCCGCCATGGCCGCCCGAGCTCCCTGCATCGCCCTGGAGGCGCCAGGGCGCCCACCCCCCCTCCCCGGTGAATATGTTACGGCATGGGACGCGCCTATCGGGATAATGTCAGCGTTCTGGACTCTTTGTTCCTTGTTTTTCCCCTGTCCTTCCTGAGTTTCCTTATTTGGTTATTTTCCTGTTCTTGTTAAGTTAACTGATTATTCCTAGCACCTGTTTTAGTTCTCCTTGATTACGTTCTATGTGTTTATAAGTCCTGAGTTCTCCCTGAGTCTTTGTCCATTCACTCGTCATTTTACGTTGTGTTCTCCCGTTGGTCTGGATTGTATTCTCATTTATTAAAACAAAGAAGTTTACTCGCCTCAAGTCTCCTGCGTCCTTCCCGCTACACAACCCCGTGACAATATGATACTGAAACAACACACGATTTATATTATCTGAATGGTCTGAAAATTATTTTTTGTGCAACAACATTTAGTAAAGGGTAAATTTGAAATTCATGACAACTCGATAATAAATCAGTCGGATTTAGCTGATTCAAACTGCCTAAAAAGAATAACAAAAAACTAACTAACCAATGTTGGGACAGGCAGGTCTGTGTGCTGAAATGCACAAAGCAATTGTGATATCTCATCATTGTTTACACTTTTGAAGAGAAAATCACCCTATAAATGGCTTATAGTCTTTTCATAAGCTGGAATATGGGAAAGTCTTTTAACACTGACAAAATACACACTTCAGCTTTAAGGTTATTGATGGTGATGAGTTAAAATAAATGAGGGAATCTTGATGTGAGAAGGTTAAAGAAACAACACCATAAGTTAAGTGTCAGCAGTGTGGATGCTATGTGGATAATAATTCAGAGTTATGCAACTTATTTTGCATAAAAACCATTATTTTGAGAGAAGGGTATTATATTGTGACAAGGTTTATATGTATTATTAGGAAGCTTTGGTCTTTTATACACATTTTAAGCCTGTCTCTGGCTCCCTTATTAGATTTCTGCATGTTTGTGAAACCAAATCAGGGGCGTAAACCAGAAATGCCATGGATAAACACAGGCAAATGCAGACTCTCTTAAAACTTGACTGTAAATAGCATGTGTCAAAGCCTAAATGTAGTAGTTATACAGTAGTCTGTGAATCTTACTGATTGGCTATTATTTAACTAAAAGTCCTGAATGTCCAATCCAAACATTACCATATCAAATACATCACAAGACACTTGTAAACAGCTAAAGACTGTGATTTAGTTTTCATCTTCACTGACATGTCCTCACAGTCCAGCATTAAGTACACTATCCCTTGTGTTTTGGGCCTCATGTCTCAGCTAATCAAGTGATCACTTGCTACAACATACCCATATCTCATGATTATGAGTGGTCTTAAGGTTGTGATAAGGGTGGGAATAAGAAAGAAAGATTAAGGAGAATGTTTTGATGTGAGGCCGAATGAAAAACACCGTGACTCTCCAGCTGCAGCTGTATGGCCTTTTAAACAGTACAGCTAATGATAGGGAAATTACTTGTGATAAATCGAGGCTGAATCCCTCCGCACTGAGTTTCGCCCCAATGTCAGATTGCCATTACTCTTTCAATTTAGCCGCTGATGCATCTTTCACAGATTTAAGTCCCCATATGGCCATTTCCGTTCTCTTGTGGGCCTGTGGCCGTTTGCCAAATCAGTGGCTCTGACATGCAGCTCTGCGCCAATGACGGAGAGTCAGGTGGCAATGACGAGAAATGGTGCCCAGGTGCAGCAATCACACCTTTAGAGAAGAATTCAACCTGACATTAGTTTAACCACAGACTATTGAATAATATCTACCCTGATTACAAACAACAGGACACCCAGTTTATCATCAGAGATGGAAAACACACCAAAAATACATTAAGCATGCTCACCACTGTGCAAAGTTGCTTCAAACTTCAAATAAATCCAATTGTCTGAATTCTCAAAGACTTTGCCTAGTCAGGCAGTATCAAAGAGACAGGAACAGATGAGAGGAGGAAAATTACACATATTTCCTGCTGCTTTTATTAGGCTGACAAATGGAGAGATAATATCAGATTTCAGTAGAACAAATAAAACCATTCTGAAATCAATTCAAAACAGTTTGGTTACACTTTATAATAACGTTCAGTCATAAGTCATTTATAAGTGATTAGTTAATGATGAACTAATCATTTACAAAATATTCATAAGCAATTAATAAGTGATATGCTAACAATTTGTGTGTTTTGTTAATTCATTTACTACTCATCAGTTGTAAATGTTTTACAAACCTTCCGGTTACAGGTTGTTTGTGTGTGTATATATATTATGCACACAACTGGAAACCATAAGGTTTGTAAAACATTTACAACTGTATTGGATTTGGTCTAGATCCTCACATGTGGTGTTATGGTGTTAAGACAGACAGACTTGACAGCTATTTTCTGTTCTGAGCACATCCCAAGTTTCAATCTACCCCAGCACACAAACTTTTGATGAGCAACCAGAAAATAATTGGCGTGTCAGAAATGGCAGATTTTGAGACCCCTGGACAATGCACTGATTACCCCTTCTTTCTGCTTTCTGACACTTGACCCCAAAGGTTGTGGACACACCAATGAATTCTTGGAAAAAAATAAGAAATCCTGCTCTATTACAGAAAAACCGTGAGGCTACAAAGACTGTTTCTTTTTGTTTGTTTGTCAGTTTGTGACTTGGTTAAACCATGGGGAAAATGAAATGCTGTGAAATGGATTGTCTTGATTGTAGTAATTTATTTTTCAAGCTGAGCAAAGGGAAAGGTGGTGATACCACTGATTACTTTGTCATACGTATTTGTAGTTTCTATGGCTTTACAGAAACCATTGAGAGGTGTAAATAACAAAGCTGACAGCGATTATAATTTTTGATATTGTTCCTTGTTTGAATTTTTAGGTCACCTGAGTGGCATGCAAGAATGGGAAAAAAAAGATTACAGTGTTAACACAAACATTTTATTTACTCCTCCACATGATTCAGCCTGCTCTTGAAACAACCATCCAACAGTGTGTTTAAGGTTTCTTATGATGTATTCTACACACTGGATGTTTAGCTGCAAGGGTTGCATTAGTGTGTGATGTTTCAGCAGCTGATTTTTCTCTCACAGTCTAAAGTCTCAGTCACAAGTGTTATTTTTTCCCCCTTCTGTTCCTTCATCGGTATTGATCTTGGATATATATTTTGTATTCACAGTGCTTCTGTTCCACATCAAAGTGACAATGCTGACTGGCGTCTTATCAGGATGCACTTCATTACATATGGTACAACAAGTATTATTGGGCCCCTCAGAAGGAAGTTTCTGGGGCTCTTAATATGCGTATGTAAATATCCTTTTGTTATTTTTGTTGGATTCTGTGGCAAATTGCTAGTTGTTGCTTGGATGCATTTGCTTGTTCGCATCAAGGCTGAACCTGAGATGCTTTTTCCGATGTTTTGAATACAAAGCTACACAAAACAGTGTCAATTATATAAAACAAGGCTAATGGGATGGAATATGTCTACCACAGCCTGATAGAATGATGAATTGTTTTAATTATAGTTCACCTAATGCTTCAAGCTGTCCTCAGGGTGGTAGTGCATACTCTGCAACAGAAGATGCAAGTACTTGAAGAGTGACTCATCTTTTCAAAATGAACTTCATCTATACTTATACAAGGAAGTAAAGAGCTCTAAACGGTGTTCGAATTAGACATGAGCTTACCACTTGCTGATGCACTGACAAGTATCTGGTCTCTCACTTACGAGTAAATGAATGTGTAGTGATTTTCGAATTCATTGGATTCGGTTGTTGTCAATAACATCAATTTGCGCTGTCTAAACATTTATCTCATTGTTATATAAAATATTGATTTATTATCAAATGTGCAGACGGTAAAAACACACATTTCAGGCTTTGCATTGTAAGAAATTGGAAGATTCCATTTACAGCACTTTAATATTGTCTTTGACAAGAGATCACTTAGATTTACTTAGAAAATGTTACCCATTGTAACACAGCTCTGACAGCATTCGGTTATGATTTAAGTTTGGAAAACCATGTTTTTATGTGTCTAAAGGCAGCCTGGTCTGAATTACATGTGGACTTATGAAGTGATATCAAGTCTGATGTAACATGTTTCCCAAGGGGTCAAGATTTGTCTGGTTAGTATATGCCAGTTTTTGACTGTGTTAGTAGATGCTATAATGAAACATTGAAACAAACAAATTATAATGAAACAATGAAACAATGCATTAGTGTTTTTTTGTTTGTTTGTTTTTTTGCAAGAAACATATAAATTGCAAATTATTTATTATAGTATAAGTTTTATTAGTATACCTGATTAAAACTGACCTTGAACTGTCTGAAAAATACAGTGTTTTTTCTGTGGGTTCTTAAAAAGAATTAAAATTAAATTCAGCTTTCAAGCTTTTTTATACATCTTTTATATACAGTCAAACCAAAATTTATTCAGACACCTTCAACATTTCTCACTTTATCACAGTTTATTCACTATAGTTTAGAAAATGGTAATAAAATATGAGAAGGACTCAGAGTTAAACTGTGTCAGAACAAATTCATCTTGATAATCACAAATGAATTACAGTCAAAACGAAATTTATTCAGATACCTTCAAAATTTCTCACACTATCACAGGTTATTTGCTATAGTTTAGAAAATGGTAATAAAATATGACAAGAACCCAAGAGTTAAACTGTGTCAGAACAAATTCATCTCGATAATGTCAGATAACTTTGATAGAAAGGTATGTAACAAAACATGGTCAGGTCAAAGTGTCAAATCAAACTGTGTGTGTGTATGTATATGTGACCTACCGTAAATTTCCTAGCGTAAATATATCAAAACTTAATTTTTGATTAGTAATATGCATTGCTAAGAACTTAATTTAAACAACTTTAAAGGTAATTTCCTCAGTATTTTGACTTTTTTGCACATTCAGATTCCAGATTTTTAAATAGTTGTATCTCGGCCAAATATTGTCCTAACCTAATAAACCATACATCAATGGAAAGCTTATTTATTCAGCTAAACTCTATTTTGAAAGACTGGTTTTGTGATCCAGGGTCACATATATATATGCAGAGACAAATATAAAAGATCCACTTTGAGAAAATAAAACACCCATTTAAGCTAATAATTTCTCCTATTTTTTTCAATTTGCATTAAAAAGTCATAAATCTCTTTCCCTAAACCATGCAGATACCCAGATGCCTTCAAAGGATTCCAGTCAGAGTACCCAAGAGAGTTTGATACACCAGTGTGAATGATTGTTTCTTCTTTAAGAATCACTTCAGCTGTGTCCCAACAACCTGTGACCTCTCAAGCAGGCATGATGATAGAGGTCAGCGCATTACACCTGACAGCCACAATCAGCATGGGTATGTGCAGCTGGAAATTACCATTGTCGTTTATGAGGATAATTATTGTAATCTCCTCATACATCAAGCATTACCAGCGTAGTGTGTTGGAAATGAGGGGTCTATTATAAGCTTGTTTATGGAACATTTGTCGCTCTATTCATTCTGTCTCTCTCTCTCTTTCTCTCGTGCTCACCCAGTTTCTCTTTCTCTCTCTCTTTTTCTCACTCATTTTTAAATCATTAAATGACCATCTCATTCTGTGCCAAAAGGTTTAAATGAAAGGGACTGTAGCATTACAAAGGAATTTCAAATTAATTCTGCTCTCAAGGTAATTGGCACATGCGATGACGACAGGCTTTCAATGTCACCTGTTGTTTTTTCATCACAAACATCTGCCTGTGGCACATCGCAGTTCATATGTCTGAAAATGTCATATTCGTATTAGTGTGACTATTCTACTTCTGCGTTTCATACATTTGTAGTGTTACATCTCTTAGTCATTATCACAACACAGCAAAAAGTGATCAACAATTGGTGTCGGAAAGTAATTTTATAATATTAATTTTTCTATTTTTTAGCAGTTAGGATGACGGTTGGTTTTTTGGTGTCTATGCCATGATTATTTTTGGCTTTATGAATATCCTATCATCTCAGTGTTACTGGATTGTGGATACTTGTTAAGTTTGTACTATTACAATGATTCTGTGTGTTGATAAATCTGTTTATCAATATCCAAAATGTACAGTACAGTGTGGTTTGAGATCACTATAGTGAAAATTCTTTTGGGCAAATGTATAATATATATATATATATATATATATATATATATATATATATATATAATTATTATTATTATTATTAGCATAGTAATTTGATTGAAAAGTTAAATTAAATAATTAAAATAAATTGTAGAACATGTTTTAGTCCACATGCTCAATGTCACACATTTACTTGATTTATTTGATTAGAGACCTTTGTTTAACAGCTTTCAAAACCTTCAATCAATTTTTTTAAGTTGATTTTTTTTTTATGTGGTATCAGACTTTGGACCCCTCTGTTTAAATAAACATACACTTTTGAAAACATTTGAAAGCTATAAAGAAAGTTTGTTACTTAGTAGGATTTATGACTTTGTTTTGTTTTCTACAAACTAAGTTGTATCCACATGTAAACACACACACACACACACATACACAAAAAAATCAATTATTGACGAGTCGACTGGTCAGAAGGACACATTGCAAAAACAGGAGTTAATTTGCTGTCATTTGCTTTCATTTGCTGTCAATTAATTCTGACTTTTATAGTCAACATAAATGGCAGGATTAATCAAAGGTTTAATTTTCTTGGTCTGAATGTGATTACTGCTTTCTTTTTGTTGTATGTTGTATTGTAAATCTAGTGTTTAAGGAGAATAAAGGAGATGTCAAGCATGCCAACAAAGGTTAACTTCTCTACAGATATGTCTTCAATTCAATAGCTGATACTGACATTTGAATACACAGTGATGAAAACCAAAAGTACTGTTGCTGTTCAGTGCTGTGTTTACACAGAGCCATTTATTCAGCTAGTTCATTAACCTGGAGGACATTAGAGTTCTGCAGAGGTGATTAGGACATTTTTTTGTGAGATGAACTGAAGTTTGTGGTGTGCTGGAATAATGAACAGGTATGCAAAGTGTTCAAATGTGTTCACTGTGGAGTGGGAACAGTTCCCCCCATGTTTCAGTTTAATGTGTTGGGATTGTGAAAGCTTCAATACGTTGTCAGTAATACACCTTTTGTTTTGCTACTGTTTTAGTGTATCTTTGGCATTCGTCATCCTGCTTCCATTAGCATTTGGCTCAGAGTTGAGAGGACTATATGGAAGCTTCACCTCACCAAACTTCCCAAATGTCTATCCTAACAACCAGCGTATGGTGTGGAATATCACAGGACCAGAGGGACACAGATTACGCCTTTACTTCACATATTTTAGCCTGGAGCCTTCTCATCGCTGTGAATATGACTACGTTCAGGTTAGATCAATGTCTTCAACAGACCTTTAAACGTGGGGTCGTTTTATGGGGGAATACATACACGTCAAAGTGCATGAGTTACGGGTGTAGATTAGACTTCATATTTCCCGATATCTCGGACAGTAATTCAATGAAATCATATGTGAATTTACAATCAATACAATCAAGCTTCTGTTATGTTCATATTACCTGTGGTAAAACAATTTCCTTATGGTATGTTTACGAAATATTTAATTATTTAAATATAATATTATTTATATAAATTAATTGTGTTATATTTATATAATTGTATTAATTAGATTTAATAAATTAAAATAATTACTTATAGTAAATGTACTTTAAAAAGAAGTTGAATAAAGAGAACTGCAGTTTTAAATGAGAAAAACATTAAGACACTCTTGCCAATGCAAATCTAAATCAGATTTTAACCTTTTTAAAAAATGTTCAGTGCTTTTCAGATGAAAATAATTCACCTAAGTGCCTACAATCTTTTCAAAATCACATGTCTGTTTTCCTGATCCATAGGTTCACAATGATATAATGTATATTTAATATTAGAACTGCACCATTTGCCAGATTTAACCTCTCTATCATGAAATGAAATGAATATGACTTCTGCGTCGTTTCTAATGAAGTTCGTAGAATGTTTACTAAGCTTGTTATGTGAAATACAGGATACCCAAGGCCGTAACCATGTCGTGAACATTGGGGGGGACCAATATATGTATATACAGTGCAAGAATTTCAAATATTGGGGGGGACGTTTGGCAATTTCTGATTATTGGGGGGGACTTGTCCCCCTCAATGTCTATGGTGGTTACAGCCCTGAGATACCGATGTGTGCTTGTGATAATTACTACTTTCTGAAACTTTCCAGGTGTTCTCAGAAGGAAATGACACAGTCCGGTTCTGTGGTGAGGCAGAGAAAAATTACGGTGATGCGCCCAAAAACACCGTCATCTATTCTGCCACCAACACCATGTCCGTGCTCTTCAGATCAGATTACTCCAATGAGGACCGATTCACAGGCTTCCAGGCATTTTTTTCCGCTGAAGGTGATGGAAACAATGGATTTACAGCATGACTGTCTCTCTCACGGCATGATTGTTCCTCTCTTTTGCTGTCACCCCTCGCTGTAAAGGCTAAGGGTTAAAGTAGACAAAAAAAATAAATAAAAAAAAAATGTTAAAAATCAAATATTTACTTTCATCAATTTTTTAGAATGTTTATAATATTGCATATTCTAAAATTAATATATATATACACACACACACACACATAATTTTATACATCATTTTATACACCATTTTATTATAGATGTGTTGATCTTACTGAAAGTCCAAATCCATATAAGTGATAACTGTTGCTAAACGGCCTCTTTGTACTCTTTACAGACATTGATGAGTGCCTGAGCAGTGTGGATGGAGAGCCTGTGTGTGACCATAATTGCCATAATTATGTGGGGGGCTTTTACTGCACTTGCAGATTGGGATACCAACTCCACGATGATAAAAGACACTGCCCTGGTAAGATACCAGAACAGATGACACCCCTCGCCTATAGCTTTTCTGTTCATTGATTGTAAAATGTATGGAACATTATATAATATGTTGTGTATGTTCATTTTCACAGAAAAGCTATAAATGAACTATAAATAGCATGTTAAGCACTGAGGCACAGTAAAAATTGCTTATTTGTTTTTTGTTAGACCATAAATGGATTATATGCACACTATGCAAACTTCCACTGTTGTATTCTCACATAGAAACTGAATTATTAGACCTGATTCATAAAAACTCTTTGATTGTGCAACTAAAAGCTCTCTTAAAGGGATAGTTCGCAATTCTGTCATCATTTAATCATCCTCATGTTGTTCCAAATTTGTACGACTTTATTTCTGAACACAAAAGAAGAACTTTAAAGACTGTTTCAATGTGCATACAATAAAAAAACAACATTTGACTCCATATACTTTCATTGTATGGATTAAAAAAATATATTTTGTGTGTTCAACAGAAGACAGGAAATGAGAAAGATTTAGAAAAACGTGAGACTTTTTGAAGCATAATCTTTGTAAAGTGACCTTGGGCTTTGGAAAAGCGCTATAAAAATAAAACATAATTCTAATCACAATTTAATTTAATTTTTTAAAATTTATTATAGTACTTGCAGCATTATCACTGATTTTGAACAATATGATAAATGCATATATGAGCAACAGACTGTCTCTTTGTCTGTAATCTATAATAATAAATTATCTATAATAACTAACATATTTATTCTGAAGAAGCACAACTTCTAGCTATATAAGTTCTGAACAAACCATAATATTTTTAAGGAAATATTGTCATACAGCTCAATACTGATTTATGCTCCAGTAGTGACCCTTGTACATTACAGACCTATTGAAACGGCGGTCACAGCAGCAGGCTGGGCAGCCATGGCTCGCCACACACTATCTATCAGCCCTGTCAACAGCTCTTGATTGAGCTAGCATAGCCTATAATCGAGCAGGAAATAGAGTCACCAAATTGAGGTTTGTTATATCATTGATAGGGTGGCTGCAACTAACTGCATGGCATTTTTCGATATAAGCGAGGGTTGTGTAGGGTTTCGAATAGACAAATTTACATTTTCGACTTCCCCTCAGGTTGTGAAAACTTTTGGCAGAAATGGATTAGTCCCAAAAACCTCTCAATTAAAGTGCTAATGTTTACTGCGGTTCTGGACAGCGCTAACTGGCTTTAGCCTGAAGCGCGCTTCAGCAACAGACTGATGATACAGTGGGCAGCGGCTCGCTAGTCTGCCTGTATAAAGCAGTTGATCTCTGTCACTCTAAGCGAGTCCAGGTTAATTACCATTGGTTCCTGAGGGAACAGTATTATAGGGATCAGTTGAAAATTGATACCTGTTGCGAGCTGTATACTGTGCTAATGGTGGGTAATTAATCACAATTACCAGCCTAGACTTGCCTCTTAATTGTTTTTCTTTGCTAATGGGGAAGATAGAGACATCACATCATATTGCGCAGAAGGGAAGACAGAAACAATGACTTGTGTCTGAATCATGTAATCATATGAATTAGTAGACCTTTGTCCTACTCAGCTGAAATTCCCCATTTATAGCAATTATTTGTAGCATCTGCACTTGTTGGGGTCCATTTATTAAATTAATAGTTTGGCCAAAAATAAAAATTCTGTCATCATTTATTCAACCACAGTGTTCCAAACCTGTATGACTTTCTCCCTCACAAAAGGATAAATGTGATCTAAATGTGATTTATGTGATATTCCAAGTCTTCTGAAGCCATTTGATAGCTTTGTGTAAGAAATATAAGTCTTTTATTCCCATCCAGTAAGCTGTTTACTCGAGAACTGCTACTACTGGATCACTGAGTCAGTGAGCCAGTTCTTGAGTGAATGATTCAGACTGAATCAACTGATTCGTTCAAAAAAGATTAAACCCAAAAGACTTATTTGTAACTGAATCAGCCATCACTACTTGCCTAGAGTGTATGTCAAGATTTTCCATGAATAATAGCGTTTAAGTTTTAGTAAATGTTGCTTTTATAATAAAGTATTGTTTTGACATACAAATCTAAATATATAAAGCTTGAAAGCTCCAGTCCCCATTCATTTAATTGAATGGAGCAAACAAAGTTTCCAAAATGTATTCTTTTGTGTTACATGAAAGAAAGTCAGTCAAATGGGTATGGAACAACTTTTATGTTATTGACAGCATTTTCATTTTATGGTCAGCTATTGTGAACTAATGTTGATTTTACACTGCTGACTGAAAATTAAGAAAATACTGTCACTGTAACAGTTTTTTAAAATGATAAATAGTGGTCAAATATCGAAGCCTGAGTTTTAAATCCTTCCAATAATACACAATTTAGTTGGTAATTGTGTACAGTAAATGTAAACATGGGCCTTCTGTGATCTTTGTATCTAAAGTGGTTATAGTTTAAGTAAAATAGTTTTTTTTTTTAATTTGTTGTGTCTTTTTGTGCAAAGCTAATAGCAAATTTACTGGCAGAAAAATTGTACTGCTTTGTACTGTGACTGTTTCTATCTAAAAGTGGTTTTTAGCTGTAAAAATGTTGTATTTGCCAAAGTATCTAAATGTCAGGCAATGTTTATAACTGTTCATAAATGTCACTCTGGCCATTTTACAGGTGGAAAGGTTTATTTACTTCTGAGCGTCCCAGATCAATGTTGCAATTTCCTGCGGCCCTCAGTGTTAAATGTAGCATGGATAGTTGTCTGTTAAACGTATGTGTGTGTGCTTTTGACAATTCCCAGTGGGTGTGAAAATGCATTTTTTCCACTGTAGCTGAGTGTAGTGGGCAGGTGTTTCAGGGGAGGTCAGGAGAACTGAGCAGTCCAGAGTACCCAGGTGTTTACCCCAAGATGAGCCGGTGTGATTACACTATCAGTTTGATGGAAGGCTTCCAAGTGACCCTCAACTTCCAGGATGTATTTGATGTGGAGACTCATCCTGAAATCCACTGCCCTTATGACATCCTCAAGGTTGGTTATTTCACAATCAACAAGCACTGACAGTACTCCAGCTGGAATGGTAGTTCAAACTTAAAACAGCAGCCATAATAGTGTGTGTGTACACATGTGTGAGTCACTTTAATGGGGTCCTTTGGGAACTCTCTATACCTCTACCTGATAAAATAAAGATGGAAGAGTTAGCAAAGCTTCATGAGAAGAATTTAAAGACACACTTTACATTATTTTGTTTAGATTAGATGGAACAGTTCACCCCAAAATGACAATTCTGTCATTATTTAAAAAACCCATATGCCTGACTTTCTTTTTCAGAACATAAAATATTTTGAAAAATGTTTTGAACAAAGTGAATGTTGGAAATATTCCAGTGTTGTTGGAAACAACATGAATGATAGAATTTTCATTTTTGGGTGCACTATCCCTATATTATGTTGTGGATCAATTTGACTAATTGTGTGAGTCATCAAAAATACTGGCTAACCTATGTTTTTCTTGAAATTTTGTGATTTTTTGCTCATTTAGGGTCATGAACATGCCAGAAAAGTGTCAACACTCTGATGTGTTGAGAAATGTGTATACAAAATTTCTATTATGATTATGATGTTTTCGAGTCAATTTGATTTCATTGTTAAAGGCAGCTGCATGGACCTAAATTTATAATTTTTTTTGTCATGTCAGTTTATAAACACTCTCTAAAGGTATTTACATTTATGCATTTGGCGGACACTTTTAAAGTTACATTGCACTGAAGTACGTTTTTATCAGTTCATGCCTGTTCAGTTTGCTAGGAATCAAACCCATGATCTTGGCATTGCTTGCGCCATGCACTGCTGTTTGACCTTCAGGAAAAAGTGCTTTTCTACACCTTTTCTATTTAAAATGTTTAAAAAAAATACAGTTTATACATTTTTTTTTAAAAATGGTTGTTAAATACAGTTAACATGATTAAATATGATCATATGTTCACATGCTTTTTGTAATGTCTGAGAAGTATTCATGCTGAAGATTCATGCAATTTTTTTATAGTGCGATATTTGTGTGACCCCCACCATAAAAATCACACCCAGATTTTTAACATAATACAACTATTAAAGCACAGAATAACTACAAACAAAAAAGAACTATAAGACAGTTAATTCATTAATGTGTATTGAATGTAATAAAATATTTTATATGGTACATAGAATCCCCACAAACAGTCATATATTGTTGCACTATATACTGAGCTATATACTATAGCTGAAGGAAGACAAGTATTGTTTGAAGAGAGATATAATATGCCTTCTAGTGTGCTTGTTGGGTGTTAAGAAAGATTGATTTTAGAGTGGTTTACACACGTAAGATTGGCTCTCCATGAAAATAAGCATGATAAGTGTTTGAGTGTTTACTTTCAGCACTGATTTTTATACTCTGCATCAAAGCTCATTTGATTTTAATGACTAAATCCAATCCCTTTTTATGGCGTTTAACAGCTTGTTATAGCTGCGGTCTTTCAGTTTAGCGTTTTACCCCCCTCACTGCCTATGGTCTTCTCAGCACTGGTGTTAAGCGTCAGACTACTCCACTAATCACTGACCTGAAGGCTGTTGAATACATAATGTATGCTCTCTCATGGCCTCCACAACCGCCTATTATTTCTCCTCACCCTCCCACCTCCCAAGAGGCTTGTTTATCTGTTGCCATTTGTATACACTGACAACTGTGACCCACAAAACTAGTCATAAGGGTCAATTTTTTTAAATTGAGATTTATACATCACCGGAAAGCTGAATAAATAAGTTTCCATTGATGTATGGTTTGTTAGAATAGGACAATATTTGGCCGAGATACAACTATTTGAATATCTGGAACCTGAGGGTGCAAAAAAATCCAAATGAAGTTCTTTGCAATGCATATATTAAGTTTTAATATATTTACGATCGGAAATTTACAAAATATCTTAATGGAACATGATCTTTACTTAATATCCTAATGATTTTTGGCATAAAAGAAAAATCGATAATTTTGACCCATACAGTGTATTTTTGGCTATTGCTAAAAAAAAAACAAACAAAAAAAAAAACGGTGACTTAAGACTGGTATTGTGGTCCAGGGTCACAATTCAAACTGTTTTGTTTAAAGATCACTGCAGGTACAAGGGAGTATGGCCCATTTTGTGGCAAGACCCCACCAAGAAAAATAGAGACGGGAACTCACAAAGTGCATGTGACCTTCCGCTCAGACCACTCAGGGAAAAACAAAGGCTGGAAGATCAAGTATACCAGCACAGGTAGTTTACAACACCCTTTTCTGTTCCGTTATATGATAAGTAAAAACTAAGAAAAAAACTACATTACACATTTTTCTCCAAAGAAAGAGAATCTCATGTCTGATTCAGTGTTGAGCAAAAAAAAAAAAAATAGTATAAATGATGAATAGTGTGAAAGCTACCAAAAAATAAATGATTTGGAACGGTGATTCAGATCTGATGGCTGTCTGAAAAGACATTTTGGACACAATGCATTAAGAATCACATTTAAATGAGAAGTTAATGGCCTGTTTTCCAGCATGTGTGTTTTCATTACCAGTGCTCACTGTTTCCTGCTCTCATAGCGCAGCCATGCCCAAACCCTGTGGCTCCTCAACACGGACGTATTCAGCCCCAGCAGTCTCAGTACATCATGACGGACACTTTCAATGTCACGTGTGATCTGGGCTATGAATTAATTCTGGTAACCTGTTACTTTCTCGAAGATTTAAGAAAAGAGGCTTGGTATGCTATTTATGGACTTAAAAGTGACTTTTTGCATCTTTAGGGGGAAGAAGCTTTGCTCTTTTATCAAGCCACATGCCTGAAGGGTGGATTTTGGAATGGACCAATGCCTCGCTGTACCAGTAAGTTGTTAAGAATCCCAGATAAGCATGAAGTGTGTATAATCGTCAATGGGGGTTTACTTACGTACCAAAGAGGAGGTATGTTTTCAAACCTGAGGTGTTATTTCAAGCTGAAGTGAGTGAAATTCTTACTGCAAACTCTGAAAATAATTCTGATGAAATAGTGATGACACTTATAACAAAAAAGCATATTTTTGATACATTTCAGATTTGCAGTTTTTCATGAAAAAAAGCAAACAAAAATAAATGCTCTTGGTAAAATGAATGATTCCAACAAAGTAAAGCTTATCAGTTTTTGCATGAAAAATTTAAACATGCAAGTAAATTAAACACAATACTTCAGAAACAAAATGATTTGAGTTGTTTTTAGAGAAATCCATTTTCTTACCTCATTGGCAAAGATTTTTTGAGGTGTGGATATTCTCTGAAATATCAATTTTATTTTATTTTTTTTTGTTTGTCAAGTACATTTATTTCATTCTAACATTCTAACTATTCTACATTTCAACACTTTTAATAGGGAAAAAACTAAAACACTGATTAAAAAAGTATTTTTGCAGCAAAAAAAGTGCTTAAACATCGATGATTAAATATTCATAAAAATTAAAGGAGTATGCAGAAACGGCTGGTATAGGACTGATGGTACACCTTTAAAATATTTCAATATTTCAAAATTCAAAATTTTATGTTGACTTGCCTGCATTGCAAATTCTCAGTTGGCTCAATTAAATTAAGTGAACTAAATCTCTTTTAGTTGAACCAACTGAACATTTTCAATGCAACAATCAACATAAACACTGAAATCTGACCTCCAAAAACATTTAGTGTACAAGGTTAAATGTGTTAAAATGTGAGGAAAGAACAAACACAAATAAAAGGGGAAAAAAAGAAAAATAGGTTAAACTCAAAATGAAAGTAACAATAATTGACAGTAAACAATTTAAGAACCAGACATTCAGCCTAAAGAATGGATATGCTTAGGTTTCGCCATCATTGTCATTCATTGTGTGCATAAATTGTGTCAATGACCAGATGTCTCTCTTTTGCAGTTGTTGATTGTGGAGATCCTGTAGAAGCGTATAATGCAAGTGTGAAATTCACCACAACCACATATAAATCTGTGGTTAAGTATTCTTGCAATGAATTCTACACACTGAAGCCTGGAGCAAATGGTAAGGGGCAAATGTTACTGTATAGTGCAGTATTTGGATAGCAGCACATTGTACTACAGATCAGTCATCAATTGTGGAGGAGCCTTAATCTTTTTCTCTCTGAAATTAGGAGTGTATACCTGTGCACATGACGGCTACTGGAGAGATGCCCTGGGTGGAAAAATACTCCAGATATGTTCACCCAGTGAGTTTAACGCATGTGGTTTTACACTACACTACCATGTTTATACACTACCATCAAATGGACTGTTTTTCATGATCTTAAAAACCTTGTTTTTAAATGTTTAAAAATCTTGAGAGTGTGCAGAGCTGTAATCTAAAGGATGGTGACTTCAGCTCAAATATAAGGTTATTTTTGATTTGTTTAATTTTTTTGTTACTACCTAATTCAGTATTTCCATTTGCGTTATTTCATAGTGTAAAGCAATGATTCTCAACCAAATTACTTAAAATCATTTAAAATAAGATAAAACAAACGAAACAAATTAAGATATTGATTATTTTGATATATGTGACTCTGGACCACAAACCCGTCATAAGTAGCATGGTTATATTTGTAGCAATAGCCAAAAATACATTGTATGGGTCAAAATTATTGATTTTTATTTTATGGCAAAAATCATTAGGATATTAAGAAAAGATCTTGTTCCATGAAGATATTTTGTAAATTTCCTACTGTAAATATATCAAAACTTAATTTTTAATTAGTAATATGCATTGCTAACAACTTCATTTGGACAACTTCAAAGGTGATTTTCTCAATATTTTGATTTTTTTTGCACCCTCAGATTCCAGATTTTCAAATAGTTGTATCTCAGCCAAATATTGTCCTATCCTAACAAATACATCAATGGAAAGCTTATTTATTCAGCTTTCAGATGATTCATAAATGACTGGTTTCATGGTCCAGCATCACATATTATATTTTATTCTATTTTAATATTACTTTCTACATATTTTGTCTGTGAAGAACCAGTACTTCCAGGAAAACCTAGATATATGAGGAATGTTAATTGTAAAGTGTGATTTCTAGACCTAGAAAAGTCTTGTAAATGATTAAAATATTAACTCCATGAGCCTTTTTATAATGAATATGCTTTTTTCTCGCTGTGCCAAGCTCTAAAATATTTTACTGGGCAGAAATTGTGATTACATTTTTATAAATCCAGTATCCAGTAAAGCATGGACAACTGGGGCAAGTCATAAGGCCTTTGATAATTATAAAAAAGGTTGAGAACCATTGGTTTGTAGGCTTCACTGTTATTCAAAAATGTGGAAAATAGCAATAATTGAAAAAATGAGCAGGTGTGTCCAAATTTTTTACTTGTAGTTTATATCAGTGTCATATCCTTGCTAGATTTTCAATGTCATATATGAGAATACAAAAAAATGTGTAAACACTGATTTGGTGTTTGCTGTCTCTCAGTTTGTGGCCAGCCTGAGATCAAGCTTTCCAAGGTGATTGGTGGGGAGAATGCAGAAAAGAACGAGATTCCCTGGCAGGTCATGATACGAATGGGTCATCGGTTCATCGGTGGAGCTTCTCTTGTTTCAGACAACTGGGTCCTCACTGCTGCTCATGTCCTGAAAAGCTACACAGACTCTTCCAACCTGCAGCTGAAGATGGGCATAGTCAAGCAACATGACAATGAGGCGATAGTTGGCATTCCACAGAAAATCTTCATTCACCCTCAGTACCATCACGATAATATTAACTTCAACCATGACATTGCCCTGATCAAACTGGAGTATAAGGTACCCGTCAGTAAAGCCGTCATGCCTGTGTGTTTGCCTGGGATGGAAGAGCGGTTTGTTTTGAAGGCTAATGATGTCGGGAAGGTGTCTGGATGGGGTGTGTCAAATATAAACACACCCGCATTATATTCCAGTAATCTCCAGTACGTACTTTTACCCGTCACTGATTTTGAGGACTGTAAGGCTAAATATGATGCCACAGTGACAGCTAAAGGGAAACTAGTAGTGACAGAGAACATGATATGTGCTGGGACTGCTGATGGAGGAAAAGACTCCTGCCAGGGGGACAGTGGAGGGCCCTATGCGTTTTTTGACACACAGAGTAAAAGTTGGTTCATAGGCGGTATTGTGTCATGGGGTCACGGATGTGCTCAGCCTGGGTATTATGGGGTTTATACTAAAGTGAGCAATTATCTTTCATGGATTGAAGAAATCATGTCCAAAAACAGCTGAACAGTATTGAAACGTTTGACTTAGATTTGATATAAATTCATAGTTGACCAAATTATTTTAAATTACTTTTACCATAACAGCTTTGCATGTGACATCTCAGTCATAGACTATTGTTTCCTGTTGTTTTATTCATCTTTTTTTGTGCAGCACTTTGATTGGCGCTTGCCATTTTTAAATGTGCTATATAAAGGCATACATGTATGATTCTTAATTGTTAATATATATTAAAAAAATTATACATAATACATTTTTGATCAATTTGGATAAATTACATTTTGTGATCAATTGTTTTGAAAATATGTATTTTATATATATATATATATATATATAGAAACAGAGGGAGTGCTATATTGTGAAATATTTTACATAGATTCATAATTATTTCCTTTAATCAAAGAATGAAATAATGAAAATGGCATAACCCAGAGTAACTTGTTTCATTTTCATAAAGCCGCTGGTGTTAATGCAGAGGTGTTTGTTTAAAAGTCAAGTAAGCTCAGGCATCATGATTTACAGTCATTAGGTTCTTATGCATTATGCATCTGATCTCAGAGTTACTCTTGTTGTCTTCTATCAGCGGGGACCGTAGGGTCTCTTCAGCCCTATGTAATTACCTCTCCAGTGCTATTTTGGCCCAGTGCAGTTCTAATCATTCTCAAGCCTACTTAAACCTACTTGTCCTATCTCACGAACTTGAAGCATGAATAGATAAACAACTGAAAGTTTACTGCATGCATTCAGAGCAACATCTCATACCAACATGTACCATTTAAATACATGCTTAACTAAACACAAACAACAGTAGCGGTTAAGACAAACATCACTATTAATATTGCTTGGGATTTGAACCAGCTCTTAACCCTATGTATTTTTAACTTTGCATTAAAGACATGAAGAAGCATCTCTTGTTTATTAAAGGTGTACTTTTACTTCACTAAGTGATGATTTTTACATAGCATGCAGTAAATTTATCTCATAGACTTAAAAAAGGGAGCAGAGAATATCAGTGATAAGTTGTAAGTAATAAGTTGTTATCACTGATGTAAAATTAATTCAAAAATACTTAAAAATGGAAAATACTCTTGCTCATGTTGCAAATATAAAAAATGTTTAGCCCTCTAAAGCTGGACATATTAAACAATAGTCAGAAAAATCATAAATCATAATAAAAAAGTAATAGTTCATTGAACCTTTAGACAAAATATAAAAGAAAAACTGTTTTGTTTCATGTTTGATACATCAGGCCCATATGGTATGATATAATGAAAATGTAGCTCACATTCAAGGAGGAAAAAACTGGCCTAAAGTGAGGAAAAATATGCAATTTGGTATAGTTTTGTCATTTTTATATGGCCAAAAGGTAAGGTGAAATTTCGATAGCTTGTAATGTAAATTAATGAGATCTTAATAACAGTAACAGACCTACATAAAATGCATATAAATATTAGTTGTCCCAATAATATTTTTAGTAAGATATTTAAATGCCTTTATGAAAGCTCTGTAGTTTTAACTGTTGGGGGCAAAATGTAATATTAGGTATTCCAGATAAATAAATAAATAAATATTCTTCAAATGCCTGTTGTATCATATTTGAGACATCTTAACATGATTTTCCAAAAAATGATGTATGGATAATCATGTAAATGAATCAACAAAAATTGCATCAACCCAGTAAATGTTTATCTTGAAATACTAACAACAATATAAAAAATTATGTTTACGTTATAATAAATTATGAAAGATTTCACAAAAAAGACACCTGAAGGTGGACATTTTTATTTAAAGGCCTTAGAAATTCATTTATCAAATAGGCTTTTTTAAATTAGGATTAAATATATATATTTTTTTTACATACAACTCATTCTGTATTCTCATTTATTAGTTCTTTTTTTAGACATATTCTTCAACCTGTAGATCTCAGTATGCTACCAGGAGTCAGTGGATGATCAATGCACTGTGGTTTTGCCCTGCATGACACAGCCAATCCATCATGCAACAGCAGACCCCGGTTGAAGCTGTGGTCACGCTTGTCTGGTAGAGAGTACATAATTCACAGTTGATTTGCTTGCTTCTGGTGGTCAGAGCTCAGTGATGTGAGGACAGGGTGGTCGTAGTGTCACACGTTGATCCGGCACACTGACATTATACCAACAAACACAGACAGCTTGCTGCTTATTTCCTAATACTTCACAAGCACATAATAAAGAACAACAGACTTACTGTTATAATTACTACACACTAAAAGAAAGCTTATCAAAAACATAAGTTTAAAATGATCAGAATAGACATGACTGTTACAATACTTTGGTAAAATGGGTAAAATCATCCCTTAAGGGTTTCAAGACAGGAAGCCCATTACTAGAACCGTTCAGCTGGGGACTGCATACGTAATACCAGTCTAATGAATTCCTCAGGAACACATCCTCTTGAAGTCATATTCTGATCATTGGCGTATAGTCTAACAATGGTCAGAATTCAAAAATTCAAATCAATAGTACATCACAGCCACAAAACAGCACTAAGACTAGCCTCACAAACCCGCCCAACACCAATCAAAGCCTACACATTCTCATTACAATGTAAGGTAGAACTACATCTGCACAGAAATAGATTGTTTTAACAAGACATTCATGGTGAAAAGAACAGACCAGCAGGTCTCTTCATTAGTTTATCAGCATATGGAAATTTTATCTACATACATTACCATTCTCAATGCTCTCTGACAAGCTGAAATATTTTTTCCATTCATTATGTAACTCAGTTTATATTAATGCCCAAAATTAAATGTCAAAATCTTTTTATTAGTCCAAAAATATTATTTTATATCATTCGACGTTTCAACAAGTGCTGCGAACAGTTTCACAGACTAAATTGCTAACATTTCCAATTTGACACATTTAGTGAACCTTGCAATACCATGGTATTACATTCCTTTCCTGAGCAATATCATAAAGCAGCATTAAATGCTTGTAATAGGTATTAAAATGTCATATCTGTCAGGATATATTACAGGTATTTGGTACAACCAATAATGAATAATTTACCTCCTTTTTGAAATACTGTAATTATAACATTAACTTTTTTCTAAGTAATATTAATTAACTACATGTACTTTCTATATGGTTAAGGTTAGGATTAGGGTTTGGCTTAGGGTTACTTGCATGTCATTTTGCATGATTTATTGTTATTATAATAGTAAGTACATGTAACGTGTAACAAGGACACCTTAAAATAAAGCGTTGTTATTTTTTTTTCGGATTGTTATCATCAAACGATCACCTGAATGATGGATCGACTTTACAGGCAACAGATAAGAAACATGTAATTTCATAAATCAAAATAAGCACCAGTCTTTGTTTTCCTTGCTTAAAAATGTGACTTTTATTATGCTTTGGGATTTCTATACAACATATTATCAAAATAATCACTATCCAAAAATTGGAAAAACACTGTCTAAATTCATTTTTCTTTTTAGATGGAGTGTAATGAAGCAGTCCAAAAATCTAGAGCAAAGGTTTGTCATTGTGTGCGTTTTTTGCGGCGTTTGGCTCGGGTTTCTCTCTCAGTGTGTGGTTGTGAAGTGGGCTGATTTTGAGCACTGAGGGACTGCAGGGCTTGTACTCGCTGTAGGCGTTTACTGAGCTCACTTTCACATGCCTGGACCAGTGCTAATGTCCTTTCTCTGTCCCAGCTCAACACCTCCATCATGACCTCCACTCCACACCCCACCACCATCTGCATAAAAAAAATACATACATTTGAGTCAATAATACTGAATTATATGCTCTTAAATAACCAAACACAAACATTTACCTGTTTTTATTACATAATTACTTATTATATAATATAGTTCATTATTAGGGTTAGGTTTTTCATAAATCGCTTTATTTTTATAAACTGATAACAGATTGATTACACTCTTGTGGCTTGTGCTCATTCCACTGAAAAGAGCGAGTGACCCCTACTGACATATGACTGAAAGTTCAGTCAACATGATAACAAAATTAACCCTATGCAACATCTACCTCTCACAAACCACTAAATAACAACCAATAAAATCAAGTCCTGCCTTATTTTTTTCCAGTTGAACACCCTGTTTCACTCACTGTTGTCGTATTATGCAGGTAAAATGGGCTTTGAATGATGTTCATGTTGACTTCTGCTGTCTATTGTAAAATAATGTTAAATATGCTTGGTTTTTACACCATTTTTAAGAAATTGTGGGAGGTGTTAAACACTGTCAGATGTCATACCTGTAGCTGTTCATTGGACAGTCTGGTCTCTGGGTATTTTTTGTCCTTCAGGACCATTAGCGTTGTGGAGCTGAACCCTGCTGCGGCCTCCACCTGCACCCCATCTGTCTCATCTAGTCTAGCGCCTGCAGCAATGACAG
>JAFVLL020024264.1:0-10781 GCA_021397915.2 Tor tambroides | reverse complement strand
CTGATCCGCAAAGGTCAAACTCTCTGTCTGGAAAATATAAATGCAAAAGCTGAACCTAACCTTTCCTCTGAAAGTGACATTAGATTAGTTTGATAGTGTGCATGTGAAAAGGGGGCAGGCAGAATGGAAAGTTCTCGAGGGGGAAACATTTATTTCCCTAAATGTCTGAGCTCTATGAAAGGCCTGTGATTTGAGGCAGCGGACAACATTATTTTGTCCCTGGTATTTGACCATCATAGAACACACTTTACTTACTTTTTTTTTTTTTTACTTTTTTGTATAGATAGATAGATAGATAGATAGATAGATTCATACATATGAACTAATCAATAAAAATAGACACTGAGAGCCAAACTATATTTGGCCCCTTTTTGCTCTTATATTTCTATTTTACTATCACTAAGGAAAGAATATTCAACATTGAGGCTGTGACAGACCAATAGAGACCTTCGTCTCTGGTGCACGGCACCTGAATCCCTCTCTCTCCTTTTTCTTATCTCCTTCCTTCAAGTTGGAGTTAACCTCAGGAGTATTCCTGCTGAGCCTGAAGGCTAGAGAGCCAGCCCTGCACCACTGCCCCATCACCAATCACTCCCAATCCAGCTCTCTAGCACTTTTTTTTCTGCTAATTAGATTCCACTGGCCCCTTGTCACCGTAATAGAATGGAAATTATTTCCAGATGAGTATCTGACATTTGGTGCTGTCTAAAGTAAAGAGGAAAGATGTGTTAAGACTGGGCTCCTTGCATTTTTCTGCTCTTCTTTTCTGTGATGGAGGGCTGGCACAAGGCATTTGCTTCGTGTTATTTTCATTCAACTGTTGTGCCCCTGGGGTGTGATATGGATGGAAATATACATACAAGGTTCAAGCCGTTTTCTCATGAATTCCATGTCCAATTGTGCAGCTGTCAAAATCTCCATTTGACCATTTTATTGTAGGTAAGAACACCTATTTGACATGCAGGTGGAGGATTTTTACATGAAAGAGTCATAATGATTTGATCAAAATGACAGTAATGAATAAGAATAAGCTTTTCGTGTGTATTAGGGGATGAAAAAAATCAAAACTATTATTCGGTATCCACCTCACTAAGCCCCTGCTATCAATCAGAGCCAATTATTTCCTAATATAATGCAGTTATGTGTATTCAGAGTAGACACAGGGTTATAAATTAAATACAGATGTCTACTGAGGGAAAGCAAAATCAAAAATAAATCTATAAAAATAATTATATACTATATTTAAATGCATAAATACTTGTATATATATTTTGCATAAATTGCATTTCCAAAATAGACTTGAGACCAATTATCACAAGAATTAAATATACACATGCATATAAATGTAAAAAGGTACAGTATATGTGTCTTTTTGCATTTTATTATATTAATAATAATACTATGTATTGCAAATATGTATAACTACATATATTATATTTATTTATATTTATTAATCTACTCACTAATAATATAAGAAATAACAATAAAATAAATTAATAATAATAATAATATCCATAGAACATCCAACCAAAGAGCACCTTCTGGGATTACTTAATGGAGGTCCTTTCAGCAAGTAGCGCTCCAAGATCTTTTTTTTTTTTTTAATCTAATAATAATAATAATAATTAATTTAAATGTATTCATTGATTACTACTACTACTACTACCACTGCTACTGCTAATAAAATCATAAACAATTAATTTAAATGTATTCATATAATAATAATAATAATAATAATAATAATAATAATAATAATAGATCCATGTAGGAAGTGCAGTCATTGTAAGAGAGCAGTGTTGTAGTCAATAGCTCATTGTTCATTTACCCCAGGGCCCTCTAAGCGAATCCATAATATATGCAGGCTCTTCACTTCATTCTATAACAGTTTTAGCCAATTGATTTTCAGCTTTGGCTATGCCTTAAAGCCACCCAGGGGAGCCCAACCGCTCTGGCCACAACACACAGGTTGCCCTGGGTGACAGGTGTGGAGAATAGCAGTGGGAAAACCAGCCTTTATTCGACAGTTAACACCAACACTCCAACTATCCCACAATCCCTTGTGTGTGAGAGCAGGCTGATCGTGTGCACGGGTGGAAGCAGACAGGCAGAGTTGATGGAAACCCCCACCACCTCGCCTCTGCTCTACCCTTCGTTCCGTTGTCATTCGCTGGGATATCCTCTCCCCCTGACCCCCCGTCTGCTTGTATGCAAACCTCGCTAAGACTAATTAAACTTTGGCAGATTAGGACTTTGCCTTGTCACTCTTTATTCGTGCTTAAACAAGTTATTACTTTTAGGAAAATTAAATTAGCCAGCTATTAATTAATCGACACACTGCTTTTGAGAGGATAGAAGAAGGGGAAAAAATAAAGTAAAATATGAAGTAAGGGCTTGAAACGGAACAAAAAGTTAAAAGGTAAGGGGGGATTATAATAAAACAGAATAGGGAGAATACTAAAATGAAGTTTAAATGTATTTAAATTACATATTTTTTATATATTGCCATATTCAGTATATTAATAGGAATTATATTTCAAAGGTATTGTATTATTGATGTATAGTCAAGTGCAACAGCAGCAAAATAACATGCAATCAAGGTGCCTATATGCAGAGTGCAATTACATTAGACAAATGGAGTGCAAAAAGAAAAAAAAAAGTCCATAAGCAGTGCTGTTTCTCCTGGCTGGGCTAACAGCAGCTCACAATATCATGTGGTTAGACACAGAAGGAGGAAGAAAAAGAGGCACTGCACTGTCTAATGGCAGAAAGCAGAAAAGATAGCCAGTAGCCACAACACTAAAGAGTTACATTAGTGAGAAACCGCAAGAGCAAGACACAAGCGAGATGTGCAGAAACGCTTCACTCACTGTTGCATACAGCCTATAGATTTTTGCTCTGAAAAGCTTCTTATGCAAGTTTGATCTCGTTATGCAAATTCAGGGTTCAGTTGTGTACCACAAATAAATCATGGCTATCAAGATGAGTCACTATTCAAATGATCTTAAATCAAACAAAGAATCAAAGAGTCTTACAACTTTACCCTGTTAAACTAGAATTTGACATTTAACACAGAACGAGACTGATCCAATAGATATTCATTTGGGAATCTAATGATTGGGTCAAGCGTGCAAGTCCTGCTCCACATTCAAACATTCCCACTTAGCTGGTGGTTTGCTTGTGGCATCAATGTATTGATGAAGGTTTAAATTTAGACTTGTTCCATTGCCAGTTTCAATACATGCTGTATCACATAACAAAAAAGTTACTGAGTGAATTAATGCTAGCCAGAACAGAAAATCTATTTCCAGAAAAAACATTTTTTTTAATCACCTAAAATGTTCTCCGACTTATATTCCAAAGTGACTTACTGTCTACAATGCAATTAACATCAAGCGTGCAAAACATGCTTACATTATATAAATTCAGTTAGATTTGGTGTTAATAATAGATGTTGTTCATAATTAATGCCACTATAATTAATGTTAGCTCCTGTTCTGTTCTGAATAATTAGTTGTGGAGTGAGGGGAACTAAAATACATGTTTACAATGTATATAATGTATGGAAGTGTTTTGTCTTATTTGCCGGTATTTTACATTATTTCTGAAAATAATAATAAAATGTACTTACACACCACTGCACACTGTGTTTTTGTTCTCTCAGCAACTCAGTTTTGACCTGGTGTGAATTATAATCAGATGTGGCTTATTTTCTGGATAAATGGACATAGAAACGATGTCTGATGACATGACCATATCACATAAATATCAATTGCAAATCTAATCTTTGGTTAGTGCATGCTAAAAGGATAGTTCACCCAAAAATATCAATTCTGTCATTGTTTATTTGTTCCAAACCTTGTGTGACTTTTTTTCAGTGGATCATATACAATGATACATTGAAAAAACATCTCTTTTTTGTCCATACCATTAAAGTTGATGAGGATAACGTTGTTTTGGAGAACTCTGACTATTATTATATAGATCTTTTGTATATCTTTTGTGTTCCAAAGAAAAAAGTAAATCAAGGTTTGGAACAACATAAGGGTGAATAAATGGTGCCAAAAAGTAAAATTTGGGGTGAAATACATATCCCTGTGCAGTGAAGTTCTTCTGCCATTACACTTCATTTGTACAGTATATATCAATATTGTGGTGTCTGTTAGTTTTGTAACATATAGGCTTGTCAATACAGACATTGCTACATAACGGCCAAAGCCTGCCAGGCATATATGTGGCCTTCAATAATGTGAGCATAAACATCTTTTAAAAGCAAATAAGGTTACAGAGTTCAGAAACTCCAATAAATTCCACTCATATCATTTGACTGCAGGTGGACTGAAGGATTTCAAACCTTAAATTCTACTCTATTTCATAGACACGGTCCCTTTTACATGACACTGTGTTCATTTCCACCATTCTCACTGGCACAGAGGAGCTGTTTAAACCTCTGCAACATTTTTTGTGCTTACGTTCCACAACGCTCTTCGCCAGAACTGCGCATCTCTTTGCCAAAGCTTCACTTACGGCCTAAATGAGTTCTGAGCAGAGTCAGAGAGTGCCATCGTTTGGACCATGTCCCATTGGCCTACATCTGTTAAACATGGAACTTATCTGATCCGCAAAAAATCAATGTCCTTGCCCGCTGACCAAATTTGCTCTCTCGACTCTGCCAGCCGAGGGAAGGGGGGAGCGGCGTGTGTCATTTTGCAAACCTCCACATGTTGGCACGCTGTGTTTCAGTATGCATCAGCTGCATAGAATCTCCTCCTGGCTTAGGAAGATAAGCACATGGAGAAAGGCTGTAGCCCGCGGCTAAATCAACTAGGGTAAGCTGCATAACATCTTCCACTCATGAATGTTTTAAAGTTGAGTTCGTCTGTGCACAAGCTGAATCACTGAAGATGAAGCAAGGGTGTAGCGTTTGATTGTGCTGAAAGCCTAAACAACTGCCTGTGAAGAAGAAAAGTGAGCACAAAAGCATTCTGTAGGTTACATACAGACAAATGGATAGATGAAAAAGGAGCAAACTCAACTGATCATTGTCCATAGGCCATCACAGCACCCTAAGTCTTCATAAAAATTGCACTAAACTTACATCAGTGTTGATTCGAGAACGATTTGGAATCGCTTCGGTACATAGCCCGTTCTTGGACTCGGCTCCACAACGAGCATGATTCACCATTCAAAACCGTGCTTTCAGCTAGAATAAGACTTAATCGCTGCACAGGAATCCAGCCTGATTGGACAAGCCTAACGAAATTAGCCAGTCCACTGACAAGTGCGACCAGACTTCAGTTTAATTTTGGAGGTGTGATAGGGATTGGTCGGAGTTGATTTTCGTAACAAGAGTATTTCAGTGAACCATGCTCTATTCCAAGTTTCATTGTACCATAGAAAATGAATAACTGTAATTGTGGCTTATGTCTAAATGACTTTTGACAGAGGGGGAGAGAACACAGCTATAAATATAAAAGTCTGCCATTAGCACAGCCTCCCATACTTTTCATTGTCTTTTCCTGCCCTCTTTCTTACCACTGTTTCCTTCTTGCTCATGTATGTACAAATACATTTACACTATTTACACTACCATTCAAACGTTTAGGATAAGATCTTTTTTTGGAATGAAACCAATATTTTTATTCAAGAAAGCATTAAACTGATCAAGAGACAGAAATATTAAGCAGCACAACTGTTTTTCTCATTGATAATAATAAGGAATGTTTCTTGAGCACCAAATCAGTATATTAGTATGATTTTTGAAGGAGATTAGAGTAATTTCTGCTTACAATTCAGGAATAAAAAACATTTTAAAATATATTAAATTAGAAAACAGTTCTTCAAATTTGTAATCAAATTTCACTCTATTATTTTTACTGTATTTTTGATCAAATAAATATAGCCTCAGTGAGCATAAGAGACTTCTTTTGAAAACATTCAAAAATATTAGTAACCTCACACATTTGAACGATAGTGTAGTTGGACATACAATAGATGATGAGCTGAAATAATACTTAAAACTGTGGCTAAAAGTTGGGCTGTCAATCATGAAGAATTGAATTAATCACAAGATACGCTGATAAATTAATCACAATTAATCATTCCACTTCATTTAATGTACACTCACAAAAACATGAACTGCTCTGATAGTACGAAAATTCCATGCTACAGAATTTACACAGGGGTCATAGTATTATTTTTTTTTAATCGTGGTATAATTAATCGTCCTAATTTATTACACTAAGTTGACAGGCCTATTAAAAAGAAGAAAAAATCTTTCAACAAGACCCCTGCAAAAATTAGATCTCACTAGAAACATACTCACAGGCAAATGTCATGCTGCACAAAATCATTTTCATTATTAATGAAGAAGAACTGAGGGACACAGAAGAAAGAAAGGAAGAATGTGAGAGAAAGATTCTCTCTTCTCCTTCCAGAAATCAGTGGAGGGAAACTTCAATCATGCTACAAAAGTGAATAAATGTATGGCTGGAGTGAGCTGCCCTCAGGCCTGCGCTCTCTCCCGTCTCAATAAGCTTTTAGGACCACAGTCGAGAGAGAAGCGCATAACTGAGATGAGCTGAATTTTTGAGGACAGCAGACGGCTTTAATTTAGGAGAAACAAATGGGCACATCCACACGCTCACAAACTTGGGGGAAAGATATTCTGCCTTATCTGCCATCATTAGAGACCTTTGATTTCTCTTTGAAAAGAACAGCAATATTTATGGTTTGGGGTGATTCATATTATAGCATGGAGAAAAGGCAGGATGGTGGAGAATAAAAATGGATATCCTCTAACCAGTATTTTCCTTCCAACCAAACAAAATGATTGAGCTTATTCCCAGTAAATATCCCTGTTTGATTCTGAAAGAAAGTGGGCGAGAAAGAAAATCATTCCAGAATTCACAATATTAGAACAAAAAAGACCAAGAATAGTCACCAAAAAAACAGGGTGAAAAACAACAACAAAAGAGCAACTGAATAGCAGAATATATTTAATAGACGTCTCAACTGAATGGTAATGGTCCTGGTTATCTATTCAAAGCAAAGAGGCAGGACTTTAGAGACACTGAAGTCATTTTTGCAGATACGTTTTTCCCTGGTATTCCTACTTTAAAGACAAGACAGAAATGTGTTTGCACATTTCCTTCATCATACAGCCACCTCTCTGACACTCTGTGAGTCTCAGGCCTGTGTACATAAGCGAAGTGGCATGCATTTATTTCTGTGCCCATATTAACAGGTTAGTCATGTTGCCTGCTCAAGTAGAGCAATTCTGCGTAACAGAAGCATACACACATGCAAGTAAAGATTCGCTACGGACTCTATTTTAACCACACATATTGAGCTGAACTCAGCAGAAATTACAGTGAAAAACCTATTCATCAACACAATCTTTTACAATAAAGGCTGAGTAAAAATAAACTACTGGAGCCAACTACTCACCCATTGTTTGAAAAATATATCAGTCGGGCTCGATGCCAGTATACACAGTGGCAGAAAAAAAAAGTCCTACAGGTTTGGAAGACATGAGGGTGAGTATATGATGACAGATTTTTCATTTTGGGAGAACTATTCCTTTAAGATGTAAATTAGATGATGCATTTTATAGTTTATGAAACAGAAGTTGTATCATGCCTTCACCAGCCATTAATGTTGCTTCCAAAATAAATTGCTCCTATAAATTAATGAAGCAGTATACACTGGAAGTCTGCATTGAGGAGCGTTATAATGCTACTCAAGTTAAATAACACTGTTGTTGTTATTTTGTCTTTTATTTTCTTTCACAAATTAAATATTGTAGCTATATATTTAAATACTTTCTGAATATTACATAAGTGCCATGTAGGGATGTATCTGGCCTACTAATTCAAAATATTATCTGTTGTTTCTAACCATATAAATACAGAGTTGTTCAAGTACTAACACTATATTATGTAGCCTAAGTGAGGGAGAAAAAAAAAAAAATATATATATATATATATATATATATATATCTTCCAGTGCAAACAGACTCAAGGCGTTATGGTACAATGCATTGCAAAACATTATCGATAGCTTCTAGTGTAGACACGGTGTTACACACCATGACAGATGAGAGAGGAAAAGAGAAGGGTTAGGAGGCGAAAGCTGACGAATGCATATTAAAAGTTGCTCATTTTCAGCGCACACCCATAGAGATTGAATCGAGTAGCTACTGTTGAGTGTCATATTGCTGAGTGAGTTTTTGCAATGCTGTCTTTCTTTCTGTCAGCCAAGAGCCTCGAAGGAGAAAGGGTCACGTATGAGGTCAGAGGAGGGGTCATTCAGAATGACAAAATGTCACGGCACTGCCTTCCCTGAGCCCTGGTGCCCTTGCTCCAAAAAAAAAACAAAAAACTGTAAGCATATGTGTGTGCGTTTAAAAGTGTGTGCAAAAGAGTCTTGAAACCACAGGCAGCTTTGGGCGCACTTACAAAGACTGTTGGTGTGTGAATATGAGATTAGATCACCAGAAGGGTGACGTGTTTGTGATGGTGTGTGTGTGTGTAACCTGCATGCAAACATATGGCTGTCGGACATCTTGTTTTGAGAGAAACCATATGCTGGTTTTGGACATGATGAGCCTTTTTCCTCTCTTTTTCTACAGTATAGCACACATTATACAGTCTTTCATACACACACGCTCACAGGATTACTATTCTACAGTATCTAGGGAGCCAACATCTATCCCTCCTCCAGAGAGAGGAAGCTACTCTTATCTTAGCAGGTCAGGGATGCACGGGCTGCGATATATCCCAGACATTCACCTTATATTGATCTGCCAACCCAGCATCCTCCTCTTTCTTCACCTTTCCCAATGGAACATTCAAAATCTCCAGAACACATATGAGGAATCCTTGCATGGCAACTGTAGTTTCCATTCAAATACAGTAGTTGTTACTGTTTATTTTTAATACAGTATATGAAACAATGAAACAGAAATGTAATAAAACAGTTTCTTGAATGAAGATCACATATAGATTGGTACAGTGAAAAAAAAGTAGTAACTGATATTTTGGAAAATATTATAGTTAGTCAATTTATAAAATATTATTGAGATTTTTATTCAGACTGCGCATGCAAACTCTAGTCTTTAGGACTGACTGTCTATACTGCCATTCTGTAAGTGGTGAATCTGGATCTGTTTGCTTAGCGTAGTCAACATGCAGTATATCTACATTGCTGGCTATGGTAATGATGTAAGTGTCAGCACATTTCCTAGAGACGTTCTCATGAAACAACTGAGAGTAGCTGTCACTGACAGGCTGTCAGTAGGCAAATAGGACAGAAAGCTGAAAGTTTTTTCCTGTGCTTACATATATGATGACAACTTGCTGTGGTGCTGAACTCACAGTGTGGATGAGAGAATCTCAGCAACAGGAACATTTTACATCATTCATGCATATACTGTGTCCCAAACCCCGACTTGCTTGTTCATTCCTACACAGTGAGTATCACATAGTTCACCATATGAGGAAAGAATGAGGGGTAATGAGTGTATTGGAGTATATCTCCAGACAATAATTTGCATGGTACATAGGCAGCATGTTCTGGATGGCAAGAATGGTTACTTAAAATCCATTCAGAATCATTTAATAAACAAACATACATAGAGGGTAACACTATTAACTATTTGCTTATTAGTATGCCTATTAATAACTTAGTGGCTGTTTATTAGTACCTACAAAGCACATACTCTGCATGACCATATTCTACATCCCTAATCCTCCCCAATACCTAAAGTTTATTGAGGGAAAAGTCGTAGTTAATTGTTTGTCATTGGTGAGAATTGGACCTTGAAATAAAGTGTGAACACATATGGATGTAGTTTTTGTAACATCAAATCACTTTTTTTTTTTTTTCCCCCACACACAAAAACTAAACCTCTGGTGTTTTATTTCTGAATGATTCAGCATTTTCAAACAAATCAGTTCAATGAATCATTCTTAAAGAAATTGACTTGCTTAATTCCTGAATGGATCAGAGGTTTTGAATGAATTGTTTAAATGAACAAGTCAGTGACTCACTTATAACGGCACTTGTCACCACTTACTGGTGTAACTTGTAACCTTCAGAAAGAGTCACTGAAAAATCCCAACTGCTAATACACAGTATGTCCAGAACAAACAGAGACAATATAGTATGTAATAAAAACAAAATACCAGTGCTCTTCACCAATCAGGTTTGAGGATTAGAAAATATAAAGTGTAATGAACAGAGATAAAATGTGTTAGACAAGTAATGTTTTGTTAGAAGAGGCCCTTGACCTTACAAACAGCATCTGAAATCCAAGGGCATGAAACAAAAAAACAATAACTACATTAATGTTCTCACTAAATCTACATCCTGTACTGAGAGAAGAAGAGTAACAAGCTATTCTCTCATTAATTTAATCACCAGGAAGCTGGGCGGGGATGCTTTATGCTGTTGTTGTTTAGGGGAACATATTAAAACAGTCGGCTTCCCATCCTGCCTATGAGTGCAGTCATGCGGATAAGTTTTGACCTTTTTGAACAATTCTTCCCCTCAATGGGACACGTTCAGCTTTCAGAACTGCAATATGATTGTTTTGTTTGCTACACTGTTGTGTGATGTCTCTGTTGTTATCCTTCTCTTGTTGTTGTTCTTATTCTCTTTCTCTCTTTCCCTCTATCTCTCTCTCTCTCTCTCTCTCTGCCACTGTAGCATCATTTCATGCTCCAAATTCCAAATTTACCATCATTATCTGAGAAAATGGAAAGACAAAAAAGCAGCGTTGC
>JAFVLL020024263.1:0-37493 GCA_021397915.2 Tor tambroides | reverse complement strand
AATATTAATACTAACTAGTACTAAAATTATTAAAACTAGAACTGAAATAAAAAAATAAGCTAAATATTACACAAAATGTGTACTCTAAAATACAAAAACTAAAGAATTACAGAAGCCAGTGAATTAAGAGTGTCAGACCAATTTATGAATAAATCATTTAGACTGTTTTTGCAAATCAAATAAACCAATTTAATGAAAGATTAAGAATTAGATATTGTTACTTATAGCATAAACTCAGAAGGAGAGCCAAGGCTGATGTTTGTGAAAAACAATTTCTGACTTAAAATTAATCTTTCATGGTGCTTTTTATGCTCATGTGAACCATTCCTTACAATTTCCTTACAAATACAATTTTCACCATCTATGCATGGCATTTTCATAATGAACTCATCCAAAACAAACTGTGGACTGTGTTCCTGAATGACTTTATTGCTGTTATATAAAACATCATATCAGTAAACCAACACACTGCCTAAATGGTCAGCATGGTTCTCCTAGAGGCTTAAAAAACAAAACAGTCATTCAGAGCAAGTGAGCGACGTGATGAGTCAAAACTGGAATGCTCCCATTATAATCAACAAAGCTGCAAGTTTACACAGTTTCACGTGACCGTTTGAGTCCGCGGTTTAGCATGAGATCATTGTCTGCACGCAACATTCCCATTATAATCAGCAAAGGTTACACTGCAAAATAACTCAACTCCGGGCCAGGAGGGCCACAGTCCTGCAGAGTTCAGTTTCTAATCCTAATCAAACACATCTGAAGCTAATCAAAGGTTTCAGGATTACTTGAAAATTGCAGACAGGTGTAAAATCTGAAACTAATCTGAACAACTAATCTGAATAAAATAATTCCTAACTAATACCTGATTAATATTCCGTTGACGGATCTCACTGTTCTCTTTATCCTCATACATACCTTGTCCAATTTATCCACAAGTGCAGCCAATCTCCCCAGCGCTTCCAGGTCACGACCTCTCTGATTGGACACACGCACCAATCGGTGAAGTGCATCATCCACACTGTCATACAGGTTAGAGGTCACTGCCAAAGCAGCCCTGAATGCAAAAAGTAATGCAATACTACAGTCAGACGAGCAGAATTACTTTTAAAGTAAATACTGTTAAATATCCACTAAAGATCACATTTAATGAAGCTAAGTGAAACACAAAACTAATTTAACATTATTATTATGTATTCTCTCTGAACTCTATTCATACTTGCAGTCTGGTGAGTTCTGTGCCAACCCTGATGTCCCATTGGCCAGACCTGCCAGCCAAGCCCCGCCCCTCTGCTGCAGCTCTGTCAGCCGTTGGTCAGTGAGGATGCTTGTCATTAACTGTCTGTGTTTGTCGACGCTGAGGGGAACATTCTACAGGTGAATAGAACAAGACAGTCTGATAACTCAAATATTTGCTTAAATACCACACAAACAAATGTGTACTTAAAGAGACTTTAAGTAGACAGAAAATCATATTTTACATCAAACACTGCTTCACCTTAATGCAGTCAGGTAGTGGTTCTGTGTCCATAGACTGCAGTGCGTCTCCCAGCAGGGTGAGGGCGCTCTCACAGCGCTCAGTCAGCTGCTCCAGACTCTGTGCAGAGCATCAGGAAGAGCATGTTAATCTGCTGCAGATGTTGGGTCAGGCTTGTGGTAATTCTTTAAATGTTTATATTTAAGTTTACTGGTGTTTTATGGGTGCAGCTTTACTATATTTTTAAATGTAAAAGATGTTTTGTTGTGGGAAATGTTCTAAGTATATTTAACCAAAGTGCTAAGTTTACACAGACACAAAAAGATGTCCATTCAAAGATTTTTCTTTTCATGTCAAATAACAGGTTAAGTAGAAAAAGCTATTTTTAGAAAAAAACAAACCTGTGCTATATTTTAGCCTTTAATGCTACAACATCCTATGTCATGTGAATGGCTAGTTAGTTTTTCCTAGCCTAGAAAACTCCATGGCTCCATGTTGATTCCATGTTAGCAGTAACTTGATGGTGAATCTAGACTTAGGATTGTGGCTAGTACAGTATTGTTCTCCACTAGGAACTTGACATTTCAACATTGTGTCATGTTTATAAGAAACCAGGCTGATACAGTGAGCACTTTGAGAAGAACTAATCACTGGATTTATCAGATAAGTGGCTTAAAAGTGTATAAATACATTAAAAGTTTTGTTTAAAACTGTAAGTAAACTAGATATCCACAAGCTGGAGAGTCAGAATAAGCTGTAATACGGACCATGCCAAAAGTCTGGCTATGCAGGACAACTTGCCAATAATTTCTTACCAGTCTGAAAGTGAGCCAGTCTTCATGTGAGTGGTTAAAGTCTCCACCCATTTCTTTCGGCAACTGCTGCTTGTCCACAAACTGCTGAAGAATGCCTGTACCTCGTACTGTATGCACCTGAGAGTGAGTAAAATCTCTAATGAGCTTTATCAACTACTCAAATGCTTGAGCTCCAGACTGAACTTTTTTTTTTTTTTCCCACTGTAACTGAATGAACTCCTTGGGGAAGTGGAGGAGCTGACAGAAAGCAAACATGCCGCCAACACTTGTGTTGCAACTCTATGAAATCTTTGCTTTCTATTTGTCTGTGAGATGGTCTAGGTAACATAAATAATCAAATCTTCTGTTTGAGTTGTTTGCATGTTTTATATATAGCCTTCCATGAAAGCTTTTTGGCTACTAGATCTAATTGCTAGATATAAATGCACTGATAATGCAGACGCAATCCAGAACTAGGGCAATTAAGCATGATTCACAACAGCAACTAAAGGAGGCTGGGCTATTATAACTTCCACATCATGGGTGACATGTCTTGTCTAAATTCCTTTCCTCATTTTCAGCTTTGTAGAGATTTCAGGTACCAGTAGCTGCTCCTCTGTCTGTCATGGTGGTTGAGCACAAAAATGATTGAAAAGTCCATTTCCTACTCTGTGCTAGCCCAAATTGATTGATAAATATTAGCTCAGTGAATAAACATGCACCTCTATTCCATCCAGACACGGTTGGGTCGATTCATCTTGTTCCTCAGTTAGGATAAGAACTGAGTCAAGCCCTGTTTCTGCCTGTCCCTGTTAGACACGTACACACAGAAAAAAAAACAGTTAGAATCAATGCAACACACCCACTGTACCATAAACACCATCTATGCACTGACTCACCTTGAAGAGCTTCAGTGCAGAGAGACAGAGTTCAGATGGCGCAGACTTTCTGCTGTCCACTATGACAGTAAGACCCTTCTCTCTGGCCATAGGTCTGTTATTTCAAAATAGGCACAGCACAGAATGCACATTAGCCAAACACAGTAAAAGGTCATGAGACACTGCCCCCCGCAGTCTAAAATTCAGCAAAACACAGGGCATTTACCCAGAATACGAAAATTCTCAGCCAGCTCTAATTTTAGCTCACTCAGTATGAATGTTTTCTCCCAAAGAAACCAATGCATGTGAGGTGTAGTGACAGTCATGATCATCTCTGTTACATGGGTTGAATAACAGACCTGGTGATGGTGTAATAGCAGGACAACACTTTGAACATTTCATCTGTGTTCCATCCTTCCTCTGGGAGGTGACTTTCTGTGATAACCAATGCTCGTCCCAGTCGGTCCATAGTACCTACATGAGAAATTTGCTTAATGTTAATGGAAGAATAAATATTCTGTAACCGTTAAAAGTAAGAACATCTACCTGTTAATATTAGCTTTCCTGACTGCAGAAGATTGAAATCTAAGTCTCTGAGATGAGGAGGGGGAGATTTGGACTTTAAGTGAGCAGCAGATTCGGATAATCCCATCTCATTTTGGGAATGGTCAGGAAAGGATGTGCCAGACTGGCTTTCTGTAATAAATTTGAACAAATTGAGTATGGAGTGAGCTATGACTTCTGCACTCAATGAGAGGCCACTTATGAGCATTAATTGTGATGATCACAACATACCTCCATCTTCGGCTTTTGTCTTTGCATCTGTTTCTGTGTCAGTGGCTGCTACACAGCCTTTGCAATCTTTGGATAATTTGGGAGCCTCCTTTGATTGGCTAGAATGGCTGATCGATTGGGTGGATTTGGGCGGGTTCTTTGAGTGAATTTGGTCACCCTTGCCCTTATGTTGGACACGGCCATTGGATTTGGCCTTCCCTTTGCCTCCTTTGGCTTTCCTTTTCCTCCTGTAGGGAGGCAAATTTAGCTTTTTTTAAGTGATAAAACAATTTTTATGTGTTTATAGTGGGTATGGTATCCTGTACTGAGCACAAGAAGATGATGCAGACAATTAAAACAATTTGAACAGTTACCATAAAATATGCAATGGAAATTCACATTTACTTAACCATACCTGGGTGCTCTAAATCCACCTGTTTTTACTTCCTTTCCTCTGGGACAAACAAAGTTCTCTGATTTTCCAGGACACTTTTCTTCCGTGGCGCTTACAGTACCTGATGGTGGCAAAATGTTATCTCTTTTCTCTTTACTGGTGTTGTGTTTGGTTCTGCTTTGTGCACAACCTGATGAATCAGATGCATTGTTCAGGGAAGAATCTTGGAGAGACATTGTCCTAGATTCTCCAGCCAATTTCTTGTTTATGTCTTCTGTTTCTCCATAAACAGCCAAAGGGACAGCTCCATTATCTGCAGCATTGGAGGGATTTGCTAATGTTGCAACCTCATGTCTACTGTCTAAAGTGCTGGCCAATAATTTATCATCACAGCCACAGTGCGATCTTTGATTGAGGTCCTGTTGTCCCTCTTTCAGACTCTCTGCATTGTTCTTAGCCACATCATTGTCATCTGTGGAACATCGCCTGCTGGAAGACTTCTTTCTCTGACACTCTTCCCAGGGCAGTGTACCCCCAGTCCCATCTCTCTCTTTTCCTACCCCTGGCCTCCTCTCTTTGGCCAGACTGTCCATATAACAAGATCTGCCTTCAAGACCTACTGGGTCTCTAGCACCTTCGTCAGAGTCCTGGAATGAAGGGGAATATGACCTTCTTTGGCGACCCAAATCAATGACACGAGGCAGGGGCCGTGAGGTAGCCAAGTCACTGCAGGAAACTACGCCATCCTTACCATTGTTGTTGCTATCCCTTCGTACCAGACTTCCAACCCTAGCACCAGTTTCAGTCTTCCCATACCCTCTCCCCTTCCCCTTTCGTAGTCGTATTGCTTTACCCCTCCTACACAGGGGCAATGTTTTGGTCTTACATATTCCATGCATCTCCAGATAGCGCTGTTTAGGATCAGCACCACCATCTGGGCCTCCTCTGGGCTCTAGCAGCTCAACATAATCTCCAGCACCATCAGCAACAAGATGGTCATCGCTGCTTCTGCGCAGGCATTCTAAGGCAGCCTCGATCTCCGCCTCGTTCCCATCTGGAGGCAAGTCATCCTCTTCATCCCAGGACCAGGAATCATGCTCCCTTGAAGAGCTGCCCCAAACAAGGCCCAAACCCCCTGGTGACAATTCAGTTTGGTCAGGATTGTCTTCGAGAGGATCAGATGGATTATGGAGGAGTTTGGGATAGACCACCTCTTCCCATGGAATACGGACCACTCCGTCACATGTACTCACCAGACAAGTGTCCAAACATCCTCCACCTACATGGCAAGAAAGTTTGAGAAGAACTAAGTAATAGGAAGAGGGTCCACTCTGTGTATCATTCTAAAAAGGCAAACAAAAACTTAAGACATTGCTTTAAACATCATGACACACTAAAATCTTCCTAAATGTGCTGCACCTTATTTCTACCATCGGATAATATTTCCTTGCTTCCATTGCTCCACTATCTACCCTAAATATTGGTTTCCTTATTCCTCCATTTTTGTCTTACCTTCTCTCTTGCAGCCACGCTCCTTGTTGATGCAATGTAGCCACTCTGAAGTAAACACCAGCGGATGTTGTGACTCTGGCACTAAGACTTCCTGCACATTCCTCCCACCAGGTGCAAGGCACTTAAGAGCAAGGCGAGGACAACGTGTCGAGAAGGGGACCACCTGTAGGTAGAAATCAGTACTACGCAGGAGTCTCCAGTCCAAAGTAGACAGCTGTACTACTACCTTCTCTCCCAAACATAGTGGCCAACCAGAGTGCAAGAAGAGACAGCCCAGATACTGAGACTGAGGAAGAGAGAGAAATAATTGTTACAAAGATAGTCTGTCTAATGTCATAGCAGACTAACACAGTTGCACTAAAACCACAAGCCCAAATTTATTCCAGTTTGTTGCACAATGTTAAAACAAACAAACAGCGGAATACACCCAATGTCTTTGCAAAATGATATGTTCTTTAGCAGACTTTTAGAAAAGCAACCTACTGTGTCCTAACTAGGGCTGGCCATTATGCTGGTACTTATGATAAACTGGTAGAAATTTGACAACCAGTAAAGATTTTGGATTATTGTCTTTATCATGGTTATGCTCACATTATATTGCAGTATTGCTTTATCATGAAAGTTTATCCTTTTTCATGCAATTTTAAGCTTTGCACTTTAAACTTTCAAGTGATTTTAGACCATTCAAGCGAAATAAGACACAAGAAAGCTCTCAATTTGGTACAAGCATGTTGTTCTGAGAGACAATCTTCTATGCATACACACCTAAACCACATGCACAGAAAGCTGCCTGTCACGCAGCAGATCTTTTTTGTGTTTTCTTGTGCTTTAACAGTCAAATAAACAAAGATATGTCAAAATGCCTGCAGTATTCATGTAGTCACAGTTGGTTATGTCTTAGGTGGATGTAAATATTTGGGAAAGAAATGGAAGTGTGTCAATACATTATACCGGATCCATGTGTTAGGTCTTAAAGTGACAGCCGCCTAATATAACTGTTACTGTATGGAGTTAATATTATCAAACAACAAAAGAAAAAGAGAAAAAAAACAATCTCTGCTCTTGACTGAATAACTTTTGTGGGTTTGTCATTGTCAGTGTATATTTGATTCATACAGTGAAGGCATGCAATGTTTTATTTTATGTTTGATTTCTTTTGTTATATGCACCTACATGAAAAACTTGAAACCATGTTTATTTCATTTGTATCTTTGTTCTGTTGTATTTATTTGTTCTATTGCTTATTTCATTACTGACTGTTTTTTTTTGTCCTCAATAAGCTTAAATTAATGGAATTTGTTAGGCTAGTATTTGTTTTTGCTGTGGTATCGAAATTAAGAATTGTAAAACTCAAGTGTCAACTAAAATTGTGGTAATGTAACAACCTTATTCTTACCCCTTAAATTATTATTATAGACTTGTCTACCTAGTGTATCTAGACCTTAACTGCTGAGAAGCTGCTAATAACTGCATATTCAGGATCCTCTTGGCTAGTGCAACGTTGCTCATTACCTCAACTTTGTGTGCATCGTTAAATATTGAATTGTGCTACGAATTACACATGCATCTTTTGCATTAATCATATATATATATATTCTCATCTCCTCCATTTGAAAGTGTTTACTTACCACACAACCCGAAAATCTTAATGTAGTTTCAAATGCTTTCTCTTCAGCATATAGGCTTAATTATCCCATGACATGAATCCCCCTCATCCGTGCCCACTCACAGGACCATGATCAAATTATGTTCAGGAATCCACGCCCCTCCCCTCCTACATCATCCTCCTTTTTTTTTTTTTTCTAAAACCCCACCCTCTGTTTTATGGTATGTAATTTACTGTCATTTTAAAATAGATAAAAGTGTCTTCAGCGCATCTGACGAGTGATTGTAAAGTCATATTCCTTCTCCCTCCAGTGAACAACCCGCAGTTTTCTCGTTTTGATATTCCCCTTCTACCCTCTTTCTCAATGTGCCCCAGTGTTCGGTCTGTTTATCCCTCCCCCATTTCTCAAGCGAACACTCCTCCAGCCTTTCTCAGGCCCTCGTCTCTCTCTTTCTCACACACACATATGGTAAGCATTACCGCCATGACTCAGACCGAGGCTCTTGTCCCTGGCAGCTTCTCGTAGCAACAATGAAAACAGAGCCGGCTGAGAATGTGTGTGTGTCATGTGTTTATGTAAGTGTGAGAGAGTTTCATAGTGAACATTTCCCGTGTTTGTGAGTGACATACCATGTGTGTGTAAGGAAAAAGTGCTAAATGATTTTACTACAGTAAGTGGCAATAAGAGTGGTATTGGTTAGTAGATTTTTATGATTTCAAATATGATTTACAGGTGGTTTTTAAGAAGTTCTAGGTGGTTGCTGGGCGTTTGTTAAGTATTGTGAGTGGTTTTGTGGGAAATTGTCTCTTGATATGGCTCAGGTCCCTCCTTCAGTTTATATGGGATTTTTAAAATGTTGAATTTTTTATAATATTTATAGCTCACCAGGTAAAAATCATTGATTCAATAACTTAAAGTAATCACTCACCTCTCCTCAACAAACTGAAGTTTAATTGGTAAGGACAGGGATTTGAATAAACCCCTAAGGTTAAGGTTACTTTTGTAACCTTAACCCTATTTAACCCTAAGTATGGTCAATAGTAATAGTGGCACTTGCCTTTGTAGCCAGTATTAATAAGTGAACACTTACACATGCATGTTGCTGTAATTTGTGCAGAAGGTGTTTGGCAGGAATGAAGAAATCCAGCAGATATCTCAAGCTGTCGTGCTGATAGGTGGACTCGAGTACGGAGAACACCTACATGACACAAACACACACGGTCAAGACAAATGGTCAAGACAGACTTTGAATGTTGGCTTGCTGAAGACATGAAGTCAAAAGGTTATTTAGTTCATGCAGTTTTAATAATTAAGGGTCATTCCTAGGATTCGGTAATATTTCAGTCCCTCAAAGTTTCTAAAGTGGTGGTTCACCAAAATTAATTGTTAGAAGCTTTTCACGAAACTTTGGGATGCCCATTATAATGAATAAAAATAATTATTGCATTTTAATATTTTTTAGCATAAAATAATGTCTTATATTTATCTTAAACCAAGCATTTTGTCATGTCCCTGAGGAACTTCACTGAGTTTGTACACAGAAAAATATTAACAAAATGTGCATAGTGTCTGTGATTTTTGGCAACAATGTAAGTATTTATGTGTGTTCCTTTTCCTTGTAAAAAATATTTTTCCAAAAAAATGCAAAATATTTGATAAAAAAATAGATTTTAAAGCTATGTCCCTCAGTCTGAACTCAACCCCGTCACGCTAACCCTTATACACCCATAATACTTTAGACTCCACTCATATGTGGCATCATTTACCAGAAATGACATCATTCAGGTCTCTTTAATAGTGGTGCAGAAAAAAGTTAGTAGTATCATACTTTTTATTCATATTTTTTGAGGCATGTTATAGTCAAGCTTAACAACTCAACCCCGTCACATAAAATTAAGATGGAAAATGATTACTTTTTCAACATTTTATTTTAATCCATAAGTATATACAGTGTACTTATTTTATTGCTGCCATATATGGTCTACTCTCCTAAACTACATGAGGAGCAGTGGCCATTTTGAGTGAAAAATCACAACCCTGTCACAAATATATGTATTTCTCATTGTTACGGGGTTGTAAACTTGTGACAGGGTTGAGTTATTTACTTAATTTATTAATAATTTTAATGAAAAAAATATAAAATAGTCATGGTTTCAGTAAATATATACACACTCCAAAATCATGACAACTCATATTTTTGTTATAAATAGAATTTTTGATGTAATATGTCCACTTAAACGTTGACAAGCATCATATATCAGAAACTGCACCCAGATTTTCAGCAGAAAGACGATGTTGGGCATGCAGATATGTTGACCCAGAAACAAGGGGACAATATGATAGAGAAACAAAACCAAAAAATAAAATTTAAGGCAATGTATCCCTTCAAATGTGATACAGTCTTCAACCCCGTCACATTAATATTTTTAGAAAAATATAGGGAAGACTATTAAGAACAAAAGTATTTCTTAAATACTTTTTAAGGGCTAAAATAATAAAATTGTGGTTTTAGTTAAAATTTTAAATAAAAAATATTTTTTTACAAAAATAAAGAGACCGTAGAGACACAATTTGTGTATTTTTAGCTTCAATCCTATAAAAATGTGAAAATTATTTATTTTTAATTTTTTTTTCATTTTGGCGGTTACGGGGTTGAGAAAAAAATGTGTCTAAAGCTGAAAAAACCTGAAAATAATAAAAAAGTCTTTAATGCCTGAGGTGGGAAAATCTGATTTTTTGGAGGTTTGATATGTGCCTAACGATGTGGGGTATTTAGAATTTGAATCACATGTAGTTGAAAAACATGTATATTCCAAGTTGAAATGTTACCGAATCCCAGGAAAGACCCTTAAGCAATGAGAACTGAGATTCAGAGTTTAATGTTAAGACTTGGGTACTTTGAAATCTTAGAGAGTTTGAAGAGATTTTAAGTTGGGTTGCTTTGGAAAAAGTGGTTGCTAGGTAAAATTATTTTATTTTTTTGGATATTTGATTCTGTGTTACATAGAAAACCATAATAAGGAATTGTGCTGAGTTTGGTAGACGTAACAATATAACAGGAGATACAGTCAGAAATTGTCAATGGAAGTTTATGGGATATTGGGGATTTTAGTTTTTTCAGCTTTCGGAAAACCAACGACCCAATCGGTTAGAAAAATTCCATAAAACACTGAGAAATGAGAGATTGATGGACTCACCTGAGAGAGGAGAGGAGGGGCGGTGCTTTCAAAAGGAGGGTAGAGGGAAGATAGCGCCCCCTGCACGCAGTCCTCTACCGCCTCTGAACCCTGAAACACAGATTATATCAACACACGCTGATGACACCATTCACATGTTAGTCATCACAGCCGACAGCTTGCTCGTCTCTTCCTCCTCACAAACACAACTTCCTGTTTTGAGTTCCAGAGATCATCTAAAACTTCCTGTGGGCCAAATGGTCATCATGTTCAGCAGCTGCACTGAATTCAGGAACCCTGTGTCTTGCCTGAATAACACACACCAGTGTTGGGGAGTAGATATCTGACTAAAAGAAACAATGCTACTGACTTTACAAAATTTGTACTTTTTCAGTAGACACGTTTCATGGACATCAGCATTGTAAATCTTGCATTGTTTTTTGTATTTTCTTTTTTTTTTTTAAATGCATTTACATTTACAATACTATACTTTGAATTATACCTTTGCATCAAATTACAAAATCTTAATTAACGCTGCTGTGAAGGTGTTCCTAATGCAGTGGCTGTGGGAGTGATGGTACATTAGACCTCATTATCTCTTCTGACTGCCGTTATCAAACTCTCTCTATTTTTTTTCTCTTTCTGAAAGTTGTAAAAACATTGAGTTTTTTTTTGTTTTGCTATTTGAGCAAATGTGAACACAAAAAATATACTTGATGCAGTCTCCTGTTCACCACTATAGAAGTTTATCCAAAACATGAATACTTCTGCTTCTGAGAAACCCAGAAATATCAAAAGGCAGCTTTAAAATTAGTAATTTGATTTTAATAAATCAGTTTAAAAAAAACCCAGCAATTTACTGCTTTTTCTACCTCTATATAACAAACTTTTTGCAAGCTGCTTGTTATCTGTGTATTTGTCCCTGAGCAATGTTCTGTTATTAGGTTAATAATAATAATAATAATAATTGTTTTCAGTTCTTTTAAATTGTAAAATCTCACAATATTATTTTTTTTACTATATTTTTTATGGAATTTGCTATACAAAATTGTCTTTTTACTATATAACAGAAGAAACTACTTTAAGGAACATTAATTATTACTTTCAACAACATTCCAAACTTTATATACATATATATATATATACATACATACATACATACACACACACACACACACACACACACACACACACATATACGTGTGTGTCTTTAATAAATTGTTGCACTGAATTTAGTGCGCCGGTTAATTGAAATTTGTCTGCTTGTTTTATGAATGAGGCCCATTGACATGAGCTTGAAGCCATCCTGAGAAACACAGCCTGACCAATAAACACACACACACACACACACACACACACATGAACTCTAATGTTTACTTTACTGCTGTTCTGTCGTCATAGCAACCCCCAACATTTTCCTCTCGTTTATTTCTTCACTCTTTCTCCATCTTCCCCGGCTTAAACACTCCGTCTCTCAGGAACTGCTTCTAAATATCATCTGACTACAATGACGCCGAAGCGTCTTCACAAAACACATATTATGCTCTCTGAAGTCTCCCACTCAGTGAGCGACGAGTGGAATAAACAAAAGTTGAGGGAAAAGAGAGAGCGAAAGTCAGCCAGGAAGGCCAGCGTGTTTGAGATAGTGGGGAGGGTGAGGAAAGAAAAACAAACCGAGAAGGAAAATGGCAGGAAAGAAAGTAAAATGAAAAAGAATGCAAGAAAAACAGAATTAAAGACAAAACGAGGAAGAAAAAAAAAGATGATTTTTAAGACCAAAAGGTGAATAAGTCACATGAGGATAACTGAAATCAGGCTGGAGAAATAGCTAATCATATTACCCAGTGTAAGAAGGGGAAAAACCCAAAAAACACTAGTATTATACTTCAGTTAGCTAGTTAGATCTAGGTTAGAATCTTTCCACTTTTCCATTGACAGTATTGCATTTGCATCTGCTCTTTATCTTAGAGCTTGCGTTCTAACTGAAATACACCACAAACGATCAGTCAAGACACTAACTCCATTCAACACTTAAACTGTTGAGAACTACTGAGCTACAATGAATGTTGCATAACATTTGCTCTCAGTGCTGTTATTGTTAACTAAACTAAAACTATTAGAAAAAATGTTTTTGTGAATTGAAATAATGCTTAAAATATAAATATAAACATTATTAGGGAAATCAGTTTTATTTTTTCCTAAATTCTGTTTTTTTCCCATTTTAATTTTTCTAGAATATGTTTTAATTATTAAATTACAATTTGTTCATCAAAAAGCTTGAGTAATTAATTGAAATAATGAAACTTACAATATTAAACTGCAATTTATTAAAAGTTAAAAAAAAAAAAAAAAAACATTTTAAGGCCCTATAAAATTTATTTTTTTCTCAAATTCAGTTTTATTTTTTTACCAAATTCTATTTTTTACCAAATTCTATTCCATTACTTTTTCTGAATTTCGTTTTAATTGTTTCATGAAATTTTTATAATCAAAAACATGTCTAATTAATTGATTTTATTAGACAATAATTGATTATTATTTTATTTATTTGTTTTTTCCTCCAGAAATACTGCGTTATGTATTTACATTTGTCTGCTAAATAAATTCTGGTAAATATTTTTTCTCCTAAATATTCCTTTAAAAATAATGTTTTAATAATTGTATTATTAGTAGTAGTAGTAGTAGTAGTAGTATCATTACATTAAGTAATATTTCTGTCATGGTTGCTTCAAATTAAACTGACTTTTATTTTGGCGGGTTGCTCTGAAGACCTTTTGGTTTCTGTTTGTAAATGATACGACAGTAGTATTAGAGGGTCACTTTTTTTAATGGCACCTTTATTTGTTTTTTTGTTTTTTTTTTCTTTCCAGATTTCCATGGTACTTTTTATTTGGATCTCAGCAGCCCTAGTTTTCACTCACATCTAGGGATGTAAAATTGACCGCGAGCCGGTTGAAAAACGATTCAAATCGGGTGAGATGCTTAACAAACTGCGATACAGTTGGGGGAGGAGTTTGCGTGAATTTGCGTCTCATTCAGCTTGTCTGCTGTTTCTGTTTCTGTTTTGTGCAGATATTTTTATGTGTAGTTTCACAAAACTGAAGTCAGACCATTCTGTTTTTGCTTCAAACTTAGAAATAATACAATACAATTAAGATTAAAAACTGCTCATGCTGCATATATGCTGCATTTTTGTTTGGATCATGATTAAAATGCAGTGGTTGCCTCTAATTTTAAATGGAAAGAGCACAGGCAAAGCCTTAGTTTGTGTATATGAAGAGATTTCTTTTATTTGTGTTATTTATTCGATTTGGGGGTTGTTTTAAAATTTCAGTTTAGTTTTGTTATATTTCAATTTCACAAAGAAACATGTAGCATTTTGTCCAACCATATAGCCAAATAAAAAGACACATTTTCATTTTACTGTATAATTTGTCTTAAATCTCATTTTGTTAAAAAAAAAAAATCGTGAGAAAATCGAATCGTGAAATCAAAATCGTGAATCAAATCGTGAGTTCAGTGAATCGTGGCATCTCTACTCACATCATAAAATAGCAAATCACTTTTTGTGTAACTTGTTCTGTTTTGGAATGACATGATGGAGAGAACTGCTGCATGATTTCTTCTAAAAATCAAATACGCTCAGTCTTGCTCTTTTTAATCACGTTGTGTGTCAGTACCCACTGCGAAGTGTCTGATATCCTCAGGGGTATCCTTAAGAATGACCAATTGTTCAGACAAACCAAGTATTCAGTTTAGGAAAATGTGTCATTTTGCACATCAGTGTTTCTGAAAATTGTTTTGTGAAAGTGTCAGGTTGGGAGGAGGGTCATGAAATATTAATATTAATTGAAATGTTCTTTATATGTTTCATCAAACTTCTGTAATGACGTGTATAAGCATGTACATCCACAGAAGACTACAACATATTGTTCCGCTCTACTTCCCCTCTTTCTCAGCGGCTCCTAACGGAAGAGTCGGTCGAGAGAGATACAGTACGAGAGAGAGAGAGAGAGAGAGAGACTGCTGAAGAGCAGCATGATAGAATCCAGATGCAGGCAGATGAAAGAGAGAGAAAGAGAGCAAGATAGAGGGTGAATGGAGGAACAGAGCTAGAAAAAAGATTCAAGAGGAACTATGTCCTCTTTCTAAGAGGAACTTCACAGACAGAAATGTCTGATCCAACAGCTTCTTTTGTCTTAAATCATTAATGAAGTGCTGTCTGCAAGTGGTTTCTATTTGAAGATCAGGAACTTAAATGTAACTAGTCGTATCTCCTACTGAAGGAAGCCATAATTTAGGCAAAAAACACAGTCTTATAAGCAAATATGTGCTAAACACATTATACACATCATGAGTGTTCATGTGTTATCTTATAAACACTGCATTCAAATACATTAGAGTTTAAAAGTTTGAGGTCAGGTTTTGAAAGAAGTCTCTTCTGCTCACCAAGGCTGCATTTATTTGATCAAAAACACAGTAAAAGCAGCAAAATTGTAAAATATTATTGCAATTTAAAATAGCGGTTTTGTATGTAAATATATTGCAAACTGTAATTTATTTCTGTGATCAAAGCTGTATTTTCAGCATCATTACTCCAGTCTTCAGTGTCACATCAGAAATCATTCTAATATGCTGATTTGCTGCTCAAGAAACATTTCTGATTATTATCAATGTTGAAAACAGTTGTGCTGCCCAATATTTTTGTGGAAACCATGACATGTTATTTTTCAGGATTGTTCAATGAATAGAAAGTTCAAAAGAACCCCATTTATTTGAAATAGGAAACTTTTGCAACATTATAAATGTTTTTACTGCCACTTTTGATCAATTTATTGCACCCTTAATAAAAGTATTCTTCTTAAAAAAAAAAAAAAAATATTGACCCCAAAATTTCCCCGCAAACTTTAATACAGTGGTGTATCTACTAAAACGGATATGTTACTATTCAGGTAGCTAAATATATACTGCATATATACAAACAAACAAACAAATGAATAAATAACATTGACTGAGAAATGCTCACATTCATCACCAGTAGTGTTGCATTGATTTTGCAGTGCACAACAGGTCCGTTCAATAAAAATGTCTCACTGCAGGGTGAGATTTTGTGTGTATGTGTGTATCTACAGTCGCCCCAGAAATTATTTGCACACTTAAGCTTGTTTTGGACACAGATAACAAATATCTGCATATCATTGCACAATAAATATCGAAGCAAGAGTCAGCTGAAAACAAACAATGCCAGAGCTTCTCTCCATACTAACTTTACTACTAATATACTAGCTTTTCTTCAACATTTTTGTCAATGTCTGTGAATCAGCTGGTGATGTTTAGTGCATGTACGAAATCAATAGTCCTCAGGTTTACACAGGTGTAGTTACAGTAACTATCAACGCAATCCACTAACATCACAAAGTGTGTTACCATTTCTAACGCAACAAACTCTTTCGCCTGTGCGGTCTTAAAATAAACAGCACTCGGTCTGATGTTGTGTTATCCAATGCAGTGATATATTTGAGCGTATAAGTGTCCAAATATATAAGCCAGTGTATGTTTATGCTCCTATTTTATTCTGCATTCCACTTCTGCTCTAGCTTATATATGCACTAATATTATTTATTCATTTTATAGCCATTGTGCACTATAAATATTATTGGCTCTTATGACTTGCTTCTGACGTTCTTCATTTGTGTATCTTCATTTGTTCATTTTGGATAAAGCATCTGCTATATTAATAAATGTGTGTTTGTGTATTGATGTATTTTTCCATGCACTCTCACCTCTCCCAACTGAAAATGAATCATCTCCCTCTATTTCAGGTCTTATGTGGAAAATGCAACTTCACCCAAACCACCGTCACATCTTTTCATTTCTCTCAAAGTAAAGCAGTCTCTCTCTCTCTCTCTCTCTCTCTATATATATATCCAGCCAGACGACTCCACCCTGTCCCACACACCAAACACCGGCAGCAGCTGAAGTCCCATCAGCATGGGGCCCTCATCTGCCTCAGTCTGTATTTGTAAACATGCTGACAGATGAACAGTAACATGCGTCTGACGCAGGACGTCCAGAACACTGCAGTAACATCATTACAGCTACAGTCACTCTATTAACACTGTTATCACGAGCTATCTGTCTGGAAGGAGCTCACAGTCACACTACATTAAAGCTGTGGAAACCAATTACAGTTATTAAAAGATTCCTTTCTATTTGTTTCAGGTTACTCTTATTATTCAACTATGCAGTTCCGTACTATTCTCTTCTAATTATTTAATTTTATTATATGCAACTCTTATATTCTACTAGTTCTATTCAACGATGCGATTATAAGTCTTCTATTATAAGGCTTTTTCAATTACACTATGCTATTTGTTGAACTTTACTCCTAATTAGATTTTTTTCAACTATTCTGTTATTCACTTATTGTACTCTATTGGTTCTTCCCTAAAAAAATCAAATCTGTGTTCTTTGTGTTTCAGTGTACTTCTATTCTTTTTTAGTTGCCTCTATTCAGTTTTATTTTATTCAACTGTTATATTCTGCTAGAACAACTTGTATACAACTATGCAATTCTAAGTTTCACTTTAAACTTCTTGAACAACTTTATTCTGTTAGCTGAACTTCACTCCTATTTTTTCAACTATTCTGTTATTCAATTATTCTACTCAATAGGTTTAACTTTCCTTAATTCCTATTTTTTTTTTTTTACAGCTGTTCTATTATATTTTCACTACACACCTATATAATTATGTTTTATTCAACTGTGCAGTTCAGTTCTATTCATTAAATTGATCCAATTATTTTATTCTATTTCTTTCACTTCGAACTATGCATTTATATTGCATATTTTATCTCATGTTAGGCTTAATCTATTATATTCAGCTACCCCATTCTTATTCATTGAACTTTACTCTTCTAATGAGTTCCCCCCATTTCTATTCATTTGAAACTACGTGAAAGCCACGGAAAAGTAATCACACTTGTTGACTGTCGAAAAAAAAAAAAATGATGTGCTTCAATTCCCTCCTACTCTTTTTTTTTTTTTGTCTACGCAATTCTGTTCAATTCATTAATTTTATTTTTTCCAGCTATTCTTTTCTATTAGTTCCAATTTACTCCTATTCAACTATGCAATTCTATTATATTTGTTTTACATCAGACTTGAATATTCAGCTATTCCATATCTTTTTATTATTATATTTTATTGGTTTAACTACACTTATTTCTATTGTATTCAACTACTTCATTTTATTAGTTTTACTTCACATTCTATTCTATTCTATTCTATTCTATTCTCATGAAACACACAGTCATGAGTCTTTTCATAAAAGAGTCCTCTGTTTGTTCCAGATCGGTGAGTTTCCTCATGAGTTCAGATGGGATGAGGGGGAATTCCCACCTCCAGCTCTTTCGCTGCCGTGTTCACATTTACCATGGTAACCATATTTCCACCAATATAATAACTGCATTTAATATGACCACGGTAGACTGAAGTACACCAATACTGGTTCTCTTTCAATCAGTTGCTTTCAGAATATTTTGATCATGTCATTTATTTAGTTTGATAACATGGCTAATACAAACACAGTTTTCCAATAATAAGAATACGTAGCAATGACATTTCATGACCATCAATATTTCATCAAGGATTACATATTCATACTGTCGTTTCAAACAAAGAGAGACCGACTCCTTTCTATCTGAAAGAAGACACTAAACAGACACTGGACGAAGTAGCATTGATTCAAGCATATTCAGCAGAAAAAAAAGTTACTATTATAACAGGTTAATTTTGCAACTTTGTATCAGCTATCGCAGCTCTTCTGTTACTGTCTCTTTAAGGTGAAATGCCTGTGTTTTTCTTATTTTAAAATCTTTTCTTATAAAGCGTGTTCTAAATGTATTTATGTAAAATGTAAACAGTCCTGTGAACAGACAGACAGGGCTGAACTCACCATGACTTCACGCGGCCGTCTGGAGTGACTACATCTCTCTTAACTGCGTTTCTGAACATCCACACACACAAAGCGTCGCTTCAGTCAGTGTTTCCCAGTCTGGAGTTTTCTGAAATGCAGGAGTTAGTTTGATGGTGGAGGGAGAGAGAGGCATGCAGTCCCTCCCATCTGCTGAACAAGAGCTGCAGTGAGCCTCAGTCACTCTTTCCACTGTTGCTCCTAACATCAGCTGCATGCAGAAACACTGAAACCTTCAGGATTTACTCGAGCTTTATAGTTGATCGATATGCGTTTAGTTATGATTATGTATTAATCTTTATTAATTACACTGCCCTCCAAAAGTTTGGAAACACCCCTGGCAAAGTGTGGTTTTGGACGATATCAGCATAAATCCTTATCATTTTTTTGGTGCAAATACTGTACATTAAAGTAACTTGTCATTATCCTTGAAGACCAGCAATAATAATTTTCATTTTGATTTCATAATAATGCGTTTCCAAACTTTTGGAGGGCAGTGTACTTATTACTTATTTTACTGTCAGAATTATTCTCCAAGAACTAATAATATTGAGATAGTGACACTGTGACGCCGCTTTAGTAAGTTTACTGATTTCAAAAATGCTTCTTTAGGTCTTATTATTTCTCAGACACAGTTCACACTATTCCGTTAGTTTATGAAAACAGGTTAAAAGTCTCCATCTGGTGGTCAGCAGTTGAAATACATTACAGAAGAAGAGAAAGCAAATGCCTATCTATTCGGTTTTATTCACATATTAAGCAATATTTATGGTGACCATGCGTCCTCTCTTTTCGGACAGGCCGGGATAAATTGCATAGTTTGTAACTAGTAGGGAACTAGTTTGACCAATAGCGTGCAGGCATTGTTGCCTAAATATTCTACCAATCGAGACGTACAAGGCAGGATCTACAGAGAAAGTCAAAGCAATGCAAATACAGCTACAAATACAGTTAATGGAAAAAAACAAAAGCCAGAAAGCAGACATTTTATGTTTACCGTGATAAAAGTGCATAACCCAGCCAACACACACATGTGGGGCCCATAGGGGTTGCAACTGGGCCGATATCTGGGGCCCATCTGGGCTACCCAACTGGGACCCAGCTAATTTTGTCCTCAGTTTCCATGGTGGCCCAACATGGGTTGTAGATGGGCTGATGATGAGCCACTTGATGGGCTCCATATAGGGCCATATGGGTTAACCATGTAGCTCCCATTGGTGCCTACATGAGTCTGCTACCATGGGTTAGTGATGGGACCCAGCTAGGTCTTATGTAGGTCTCTTATAGGGCACAACAACAGGTATACACATGGGCTAATATATTTGTCTGCTTGGGTTACCTTATTTTACCAGTACACCTAAATACAAGCATTACATTAAATCCATTAAATCACAAAATTATTCAATAAACAGAAACCAGTAGTTCATGCTTTTAAGCAAAGTTTATTTGGAATAATTTAAACATGACTATTATAACTTGTACATTTACAACTTTATAAAACACAAGGATAAAAAAAAAAATAATAATTTAAGCTCCTGAAAAACTTTTTCTTGTAAAAAACTTCATAACTTGTATTCTGCATGCTTTAAGCAAGGTTTTGTTGGAATAATTTGAACATGACCATTATAACTTGTGTATTTACAACTTTATAAAACATAAGCATCTTAAAAAAAAAAAAAAAGTTAAAGTGAAGCTCCTGACAAACATTATTTGAAATAACTTGTATCGTTTGTATACGCATATCTGAAAACTCTAAAATACATTATTTCACAAACAAACCAACAGTGCAGCTCCTCACTCCTCTGTCCTCGCTCTCTCAACGGCCCTTTGAAAAGACAACAGTTAATCAACCACTGTGCCACTTTTTCACAGATGATTCTTGTCTTTTTAAAGATTGTATTTCCATTTAATAATCAAGAATATCTTAAGACTTACCTATCTTGCACTCTACTACGTGACCTCGCAGAGCTGTTCCTCCGTGCGATTAGCCACTTTGACACTCTTTTCTGGTAATTTGGTTAAAATAATTTTTTTTCAAGCTTCCTGTAAAACACTATAAAGCATTAAAGTTAGATTAAATTCCATATTTAAGCCCTTGCAATAAATAAGCAGTCATCTCCATTTTTACATTTTTTCAGGATGTATAATAATGGTATTGGATATAATATTCTATCATAAATGATTTCTGTGTAAACAAGGGCACAGGGCAACATTTAAAGGCATAGTTCACACAAAAATGTAATTTGTCTCATTTAATCACAAATGTCAAAATCTGTCCATCTGAAATTTTCTTTTAAAAAATTATCATTTTTATCAAAATATTGATAATATTGATAATTATCATAATTATCAAAATTATCAGGCAATGTATAGGTCATTTTCATTGCCATTACAGTGAAATAACTGAACATAAACATAAGAGCCTGATAAAAATTATTTTAGAAGAAAATTTCAGACGGTTTTTGCATTTGATGTCTTCATTTGTTCTTAATTTATTATCTTCGCAGTAGTGTACTTGTCTTTAAGCAAAGTTTGAATGTTATTTATTATAAACTCTTGAGTTTTGTGATAGCTTCACCACAAATTAACAGTTATCACTAAAATAAGCAGTACACCTGGTTCATATTCTCATAATTTGGGTATTGCTTGTCCAAATATGGACAATTATTTATACAATCAAACTGATTTGATTCCACTGATTTACGAAGAACAAGCTTCAACTCTGCAGATAACCTCTGTTTGCACATGAATGTCTGAACAACAAGTAAACACCTTATGGAACCTCAAACAGTTGAGCCCCAGAGAGCCTTGCCTTCCATGCCGGCCAACAAAATTGAACTCTCTTGATAAGGGGTGGTCCAAAAGGAAGGCCATCATTCTTCTTGTAGCTTCATCCACAGTACTCCCTCCAATGTCTGCCACCAGAGCAACCTAATTTAAAACAAGATTATTATTATTGGGGAGACAACACAAAAAATTAACCCGAATAATTGCAATTACATTTCCCCCCAAATCTACTGTGTATCGAGTCTATACATACAAGTCTATTACTCCCAATTCCTATGGAACACTTCCATAATTCCTATGCGGTTACCTCTGTAACAGATGTTTTATACTTGTACTACAATTGTGTTGCCTGTGCTACAAAAACAATTCTCAATAGCAAAACAGCTACAGTACTGTGAAAATGTCTTAGGCCACCATTACATTTGTTGTTTTGGAATTGTTATAATGATTATGTCAGAGTTTTTATTAGAATACAACCAGAAAATACAGGAAATTTATAGGCAGTATTAAAAAAAAAGAAACAAAATGGTGGCCTAAGACTTCTGCACACAGTACTGTAACTTGAGTGCAAAAATGTTAACGTTCAGCCCTGTGATCCTGCTAAATGGTCATGTTAGAACATACCACTTATTTCTGGAAGGTGGGGTCTACCAATTTCTGCTCCACTGCATCAACATCCGAGACGGTCCGATTACTTCCTGTAAGAAAAATGCTTATTATTTGAAAAAATTAAAATTCTAATTTAGGCAAAAACATTTGTATAGTCATAACAATTTGTATGATTTGTAATAACACCTGAATGCAAACTGATGCAGATAAGGCAGAAACTCCTGTTTGCATGATAAATATTAAATATTGTTGTACTATTATTGTATTTTATGTATTGTTAAAGTACAACAGCCTTGTTTACTGTTCAAATCGAGATCTGTCCCAGGCTAACGTACCTTATTTACAATAGATTAGCTTACACTAGATTCTCTGCTGTTTTAGCCATTTGACATACTCATTGTAATCTTCCTTTTTCGTGGGCACACAGCCCGGTGCCAAACTCTGCAGTTTAAGTATGAGCTTTTTTAGTGCTTTTTTACTTTTAGAGGGCGTAGGGAACACCAATACAGCATTATCGTTTAGACATTGGCGCCAGAAATAAGAGGAAAAATATGGCGCGATCTGAGTATGATGTCTAAATTCTAACGAGACAAAAATCCAAACTATGTTTCGGTTAACATTATGGTTTGTAAACAATGTAATTACATGCTCTACATTTTCAGTTTTAAAACTGTAATTCTTACCTTGGATACACTGACGGCAAACGTCTTCTCCCGAAAATTACAGCCAAGCAGTCAGTGGCGTCGGCGCGATTCAGTGTGTGCAGTGTGGGGGATGAGAATTGCTGAAAGATAATGAGGTGCCAAATTATGAAGAGCTTTGTATGTAAGAAGTAAAATTTTATAATGAACACGATAACGAACAGGAATCTTGCGATGGGGTGAGATCTGGAGAGAAAGTTTTCAGCACAATTAAAGTGGCTTTCATTTTTTTTTTTGGCTAAATGTCAGTGGAAAATTGGGTAGAATTGCATGAGTGTTGGAATCATAGACTGTAAAAAAAAAAGGAGGGCAATTTTTAGATTGATTAAATTATCCAAGTGTCAAAACAACAACAACAAAAATAATTTTAAAGACACATATATCCATGCACTATATATCCATGTAATCACCCCATATGGGATTAATTATGTTTGCACTTATATATTTGATAAAACAAATAGGGTCCCATGTGTAGCCCATTTTGAGCCCATGCACACATTTCCCATTAATTACCCAACTGGGAACCACATGGGGAGCCCACCTGGGTTCACCCAAGTGGGCCCCAGATAAGATGCCCATCTGTTCACCCATGTGGGTCCTAGCTGGGTCACCCAAGTGGGCCCCAGATAAGATGCCCAGCTGGGTTCACCCATGAGGGTACTAGCTGGGTTACCCAAGTGGGCCCCAGATAAGATGCCCACCTGGGTTCACCCATGTGGGTCCTAGCTGGGTCACCCAAGTGGGCCCCAGATAAGATGCCCACCTGGGTTCACCCATGTGGGTCCTAGCTGGGTCACCCATGTGGGTCCTAGCTGGGCCACCCAAGTGGGCCCCAGATAAGATGCCCATTTTGAGCCCATGCCCACTCTGTACCCCTGTAGCCCAAGTGAAACCCATGTGGGCCCCACATTAACGTGTTTGCTGGGAAAGAGCACATCAAAACGGAAACTCAACTGTATGTGCCTGGCGCAAATAAAATAAAATAAAATAAAATAATAAAATAATAATTGTTGCTGGTGATGAAACGCGCATGCGTGACGCTCATTGGTTCTCGCGTGCCTCACATTTGAGGTCCCACTCATTTTTGTTAAACTGTGTTGATACAATCTTTATTTCGTAATAAAAACCTAAATTAAATCAGTTCATCATATAGGCGACCGTGTCTCTTCCGAAGACTTAACTGAACTGCTCGATTCATATGGATTACACTTGTCCTTATCAACTTTTTGAAACGTTTACCCGAACTAAAGTTTTGGGTGTGCGGGCTACCAATGGAGGGACAGAAGTCTCTATGATTTCAATAAAACGTCTTAATTTGTTTTCCGAAGATGAAGGGAAATCATATGGATTTGGAACAATGAATGAGTAAATGAATTTTCGTTTTTGGATGAACTATCCCTAATCAGGGTATCTTCCGTTCATTCGTTTTTTAATTTTCAAAAAAAAACGAAAAAACAAAACAAGAATTATGCTTGATTTCCCATTTTATGTTCAGGGCTAGAAAATGAATAAATGACTTGAATTTTCGATCTCCGCATTTGGGCGGGAATAAAAGGCCCCTTTCCGCTGATTGGTCAAACAAACATTAAACCGTGCCATCATCAGGGGCACGTTCAGCCTCACACCGGTGCCCAACGTTTTGTTACGGTTTCCGGGTTGAACGACATGTTTCCTGGAAACGGTGTGCAACGGTATGCAACGGGGTTTGAGATACGTTTTCTCTTGTTTGGTGGGTGTGTCAAAAATGTCAGCCCAATCAGCAGCAATGTGTATATCAACCACGCGGTATTAAAGAGACAGCTCGCACAATGGGTCCAAGTGAAGTCGTTTAATATGTGTCCGCTGCAGCTCGGTATACGCAACAATTGAAGATATTAGAAGACATGTTTGTCGTAAGAGTTTTATAGTAACATAGCATATCAACATGATGAATTTGTAAGTAAATGTAATTAACATCAAAATAAATTCACAAGAGCAAGTATATTGTTTGCACATGTTTATTTACATTAAAGGCAAAATAACTGAAATAATGAGAGCACAAGTATAGATCTGGAACTTCTAAAGTCTATCTAAATATCATGTAGTAATTGCAATGTCTTCTGGTCCATATCCTTTCCTTAGGAAGGTGTGCTAGACACTGATTAATGTAATATAAAAATACTATACATATTTATATATTTTGCTATTGTATTGTGGAGTGACACCTTCATAAACTTTTCTATGCTCCTCTGATTATATAATGGTAAATATTACAATATCATAGCACAACAACAGTGATCAGCAATAATGATAAACCTAATACTCACAATAAAAATAATAAGCTCATATGGATCATAACACAGTCTCGGAGGTAAGAAGTGGATTATCCTTCACCTGAGATTTCTTTTCATCCTGAAATGCGAGGCAAATGTTGGATCACAATTATTAGGAACCACAGTTTCCACAAATCCCTTCACTCGATTGGGATGTTCTCTTTTATTCTGGATGGCTAGGGCAGTGACTGTAACATTGAGTGTATTTTGCATTATTAAACACATATTTATACCGATTTCATCAGGCTCCGAAAATTCTTTAAAAAGAACATAAAGAATAGCCTTCTCAGCTGCCATAGTTCCAACACTTGCGTCATCAGAACAGGGTGTTCAACGCATCACTGTTTCCGTTTAATAAACGTTTTGCACCGTTTTTTCGGGGGTGAACGCAGCCCGGTTCTTCCGCAGCAGAAAACAGTCCTACTGCTACAGTTGTATGCATTCTTAACGCGTTTATTGCGACTATATTTCATCACTTTCTCATTAAACAACCAGACTAACAAATGGCTAACAAATAGCCCAGTAGGCTAGGGGGTAGATTCACATCTAACCCCTAGCCTACATCTTTGGCACATTGCCTATTGAGCTGACATATCAAAGTTTGTGTGGCAAAGCCGCACGACCACTGATCTATAATAATAATAATAATAATAATAATAATAATAATAATAGAGTGCATGCGACGCACTGGACAGCACGGAGCCAAAGCATTTTGCACTGTAGTGGAGTGCAGACCATTATCAATTTAGGTGTAAATAAGCAAAAGTCATAGCTTTTGTTTTAAACAATATGCTGAATTTATTTCATTATTCAGTATTAATTGATGTCTCACAAAATGGTGTTTTATTTTTCTGCCAAATAAACATCTTAAGTAAAGACACAGAACTGCTTTGCAACTGACTCCCAGCATAATTAACGCACAGAATGGTGTTTTATTCCTGAATGAATATGACTTTGAACGCATCGGTTGAGTGAGTGATTTATAATGACCCAAGTATAGAAAGCCACTTGATTCTTATTCCAGAATGAATCAGCGTTTTGAACAAATCGGTTGAATGGATGACTCATTCATAAACACGATGACTTGCCGCCACCTACTGGCGATAATCCTTTTATATTCCAAGTATCATTTCATTTTGTCATTCATTTTATATTTCTGTATTCAAAATGTTATGTTTAAAACATTAATCACATTATGTTATGCAATTCTGGGCAACATTAACCCATAAATACACCTGTGCAAAGATGGCTTTGGTTGATACTGATTTATTTGGTAACAGCCTATATGTGTCATATTAATCTAAAATAACTGAATTAAAAAATTTAACATTAAAGATGACATACATATTTAATAAGATTAGAAAAAACCCTTATAAAAGTAAAAAATCGACTGCCTCTTTTAGCAATACACACTTAAAAACTAATAATAATTGGCTAGTAATTACTAATAAAACTAATAATTGCCATATTGCAAAAAAAAAAAAAATAAATAAATAAATAAATAAATAAATAAATAAATAGTCTGGCTTTATTAATCAAAGTCTTATTTCAGGGGTTTGGTTCTTATAAATGAGATGTGCTATTTTACAGTGGCTATTTAACATTACCCCTAAAATTTAACAATGAAAAAAAAAAACAATAAAATAGAATAATAGACCATATACTACACTAATATGAAATAATGTCATATCTTTACATTTCTATATAATTTCAACTTCATCTCTTGTCCAAAACTCAGCTCAATAAAACAGGCGATGTGCCAAAGATGTAGGCTAGGGGGTAGCTGTGGGTGCAGATGTGAATAAATTAATATTTAGGCTATGAGAAAATAATAACTTTTATTTCTTGAGCAGGTTGCCGAATTTATGCCTACACAGAAGTAAGCCCTGTCTATAGGCTCTGCCCCGGTACAGGCTATTTGTTAGCCATTTGTTAGTCTGGTTGTTTTATGAGAAAGTGATGAAATATAGTCGCAATAAACGTGTTAAGTCAGCAATATACTCAAAATGCCACAAAGGAAATTAAAGAGTCAATGAGTGTCTTGGAAGAAGAGTTAATGAAATTACAAGATGTTCCAATATTTACGAAAGATGGCAATATCATGGAAAATGTTAAGAAGAAAAAAAATTTATTAGCTGAGTTGCTGGGTTTGACTACACAAGGTGCTATAATTAGATCTTGATATCAAAGTGTTGAGTTAATGGATGCTCCGTCAATTTTTTTTTTTTTTCAATCTGGAGAAAAAGAACGGTCAGAAAAAAACTTACTCATGCCTTGCGGTCTTATTGACTAATCCTTATTAACTAATTAGTTTTATTGACTAATCCTGTAGATATCAGGAAAAGAGCTGTACAGTTCTATAAGGATTTATATAAAAGTGAAATTTTAGAAGTAAAAGATGATCATCTTAGTTTTTTTAAAAAAATCCACAAATAGCTGAAGATGTTAATAATGAAATTAGTAAAACTTTAAGTTTAGAAGAAACTGAAGATCCATTGAATGAGATGGAAAAATGGTAAAACACCCGGAATAGATGGTATAACAGTTGAATTTTATAAAGCCTTTTGGTCAGAGGTAGGCCCAGTATTAGTAGCAGTTTTTAACGAGAGTCTGAAAAATGAACTTTTGCCACGTAGCTGCCATAGGGCAGTTATAACGTTGTTGCCAAAAAAAGGAGATCTTAATAAGATTGGTAACTGGAGGCCTGTAAGCCTGTTTTGCAATGATAAGTTGTTTTCTAAAGCCCTTGCAATTAGATTTGGTAAGGCTGTGGAACATGTGATTCATCCTGATCAATCTTATTGTGTGCCAGGTAGGAGAATTTCAGATATTTCTTTTAGAGACATTTTAGATGGTGGTAGACTTGATTTAGACTTTGGGCTAATATCGATTGACCTAGAGAAGGCTTTTGATAGAGTTGATCATCTGTATTTATGGAGTGTTATGAGAGCCTTTGGTTTTGATTCTGGTTTTATTTCAATTAAAAAATAAAAAAAAGCGAAGCTGAAAGTATTTTAAAAATGAATGGTGACTTATGCTCTCCGTTTAGGGTGTACAGGGGTGTCAGACAAGGCTGTGCGCTGTCAGGCATGTTATACACTTTAGCCATAGAACCCTTGTTAAATAAAATAAGATCTGGTGTGTGGATTACATATACCTGTCACAACACAGGCCGGAGACAAGAGGTAAGGGAGTACAAAGTGAGTTTTATTGATCAGCTGTTACCAGGACACAAGTATTGCCGTCGGAGTTGGGGAGATCCGTCACAAAATCAATTCCTATATGGGACCAGGGACGTCGTGGGACAGGCAATGGCATGAGTTTGTCGGGGTGTTTTTGACATGGCAAAGACTGAGCAGCTGCGGACGTACCGGATGACATCCCTGGTCATACTGGGCCACCAGAACCGAGCTTGAAGGAGCGAGAGGGTCCGTCTGCTGCCTGGCTGTCCAGAGCCCGGAATATCGTGCACTGAGCCCAGAAGGGGTTGACGTTGTGATGTGGGGACATAGGTTTTCCCTTCTGGGCCTCCCAGCGGAGCTGGTTCGGTGAGAGTGGCAACACAGATGTTCTCAGAGATGTCCCACTGAATGGGACTGACGATGAGGGCTGGAGGGATGATGGGTTCTGGTTCCAAGGGAGATTCTGGGGAGTACAGGCGGGATAAGGCGTCAGCCTTACAATTGCGGTTTCCGGGATGGTAGGTGATGGTGAAATTGAACCGTGTGAAGAACAAAGCCCAGCGGGCTTGGCGGGGGTTAAGTCTCTTAGCATCTCTCATCCTGCAGGTTTTTGTGGTCTGTGATGACAATGAACAGATGTTGTGCTCCCTCCAGCCAGTGCCGCCACTCCTCGAGAGCTAATTTGATGGCCAACAGCTCTCGGTTACCGATATCATAGTTTACCTCCGCTGGGGACAGTTTCTTGGAGAAATATGCGCAAGGGTGGAGGCTAGGAGGCTCGCCGAACTGTTGGGACAGCACGCCCCCTACTCCAGTGGTTGAAGCGTCCACTTCCACCAAGACAGGTTCTTGCGGGTCGGGATGACGCAGGATGGGGGCTGTGCTGAACGCTTCCTTGAGCTTCTCTGTGGCTTCCTGGGCATTGAAGTTCCAGGACAGGGACTTGGGCTTACCTTGCAGGAGGGAAGTGAGCGGTGCAGTGAGCATGCTGTAGTTCTTGATGAATCGCCGATAGAAGTTGGCGAATCCAAGGAATCGTTGCAGGTCCTTTACCGTATGGCCGTAACTTTCCCCTGGTCCATCTGAATTCCATTTTGGCCGATGACGTACCCGAGGAACTGCACCGTGGAGCGATGGAATTCGCATTTCTCCAGTTTGAGGTAGAGGTGGTGTTGTCTGAGCCGTTGGAGGACCTGCGTCACGTGGTGGCGATGTTCGGCCAGGTTCCGGGAGTATATGAGGATGTCATCGATGTACACGATAACGAACCGATGGAGGAACTCCCGGAACACCTCATTCATAAAGCTCTGTAAGATTGACGGTGAGTTTGACAGCCCATACGGCATAACCTTGTACTCATGGTGGCCTGATGGTGTAATGAAGGCCGTCTTCCACTTGTCGCCCTCCCGGATACGAATGAGGTTATATGCGCTCCGCAGGTCCAACTTGGAGAACATGCGGGCTCCAAGGAGTTCCTCAAGGGCGGCTGGGACCAGGGGAAGTGGGTACGGCAGCTTCACTGTTTGGGAATTTAGAGTACGGTAGTCGATGCAAGGCCTCAAGCCCCCATCCTTCTTGCCCACGAAGAAGAAGCTGGAGGCCGCAGGTGAGGTGGATGGTTGGATGAAATCTTGACGTAGAGCCACCTGGATGTAATCCTCCATAACCTTGTGCTCTGAGATGGACAAAGGATATACTCTACCCTTGGGTAACTTAGCCCCAGGCAGCAGGTCGATAGCACAGTCCCATGGCCTGTGAGGTGGTAGACGAGTGGCTGCCTGCTTACAGAAGACATCCTGGAACGCCGCATAGTCAGATGGGACGGTGGGAATCTCTGCCGGCTCGGGGCTCTCGACGAGGGTGGATGCGAGTTGAGCTGGAATGGGGGAGGAGCGCAGCTTGGGCACCACGGTGAGACAGTTCCGTTGACAGTCGCTCCAGCGAGTGATCTCACATGGTTTCCATCGGACTTCTGGAGAATGGAGGGTTAGCCAGGGGCGTCCCAGGATGACATCCACCATAGGTCCCTGCAGTACCAGAAAGGAGATGGTTTCTTCATGCAGGCACCCCACACATAGTTTCAAATGGGGAGAGGTGTATCTCACTCGCCCACGCCCCAACGGCTTTCCCTGAATGGTTTCGACTCGGAGCTCCTGGGCGTAGCGTCTTCGGGGCAGGTGAAGACGGCTTAGGAGGTCTTGTCATATGAAATTGTCCGAGGAGCCTGAGTCGACAAGGGCGGAGACTGCAACAGAGTGATCAGGGGTGAGTAGTTGTACTGGTAACAGCGATAACGTGGAAATTTCTGGCTCTAGTTGAAGGGTACTCACCGCAGGGCGTGGGGGTCTGACGGGACAGTTCTGGATGAAGTGATCAGGCGCTGCACAGTAGGCTCTGGTACTGGAGGACTGACGGCAGGTGATGCAAGCTGGCGATCGGCTTCGTTGGGCTGGCATACCGATAAGCGTTGTGAAATGCGGGTGGCTTTTTGCATGAAGTTTTCCAGTCCGATCGTGTCATCGTAGATGGACATAGCTGCGCGGATGTTTGGATTCAATCCATGACGATAGGAGCTGAGGAGGGCCGCCTCATTCCATCTGCTAGTCGCCGCTAAAAACTACATTTCATGACACAATAACAGTAATATTGTGAATATTACGCAGATTTTGGGCAATGACGTTTCACAAGTCCACAAGAACAGACAAGAACGCATATTGAGAAATGGCTATTGTCTGTGTGAAAATATAAAATTATAAAATACACTGTTATATATTTTTGTTTGCGCACTCTGATGTAAATAAGCCCAATACTCATGGACAGCATAGCAGAACGAGTGAAGTACGCGTTATCCCCTTGTAGCACGCACAAGGGACGATTCTAGTCAACCAATCAGCGTTCTGCAGTGAGTTTAGCTCCACCCTTTTGGTACCCTTTGCTGTGCTAGGTACCCCAACGGAAGGGTACCAAAAAAGTGGTACGGTACGGTTCGCTATTTTGGTACCATTCACAACTTCTGACAATGGAAACGGACATAATTGCGTACTGTACCGTACTGTACCGAACCGTACCGCTCAGTGGAAATTAGCCATAAGCCACCTTTGGTTAAGAAAACTGGGGATTTGCAATGGAGAATATTGCATGGTGCCATTGCTGTAAATATTTTTATTTCTTTGTTTAATTCCGACGGTACTGATAGTTGCCCTTTTTGTTTACAAAGAGAAACTCTTTTTCATGCATTTATGTATTGTGAAAGGTTGAAACCCCTTTTTGATACGCTGGAGAAGCTTTTAAATTCTTTCAATGTTATGTTTTCAATGAAATTGTTCATTTGTGGTTTTAAGTATGTTAGAAGTAGGCGTCAGAAGTCGCAGTTGATGAATTTCTTGTTGGGGCAAGCAAAGATGGCAATTTATGTCACTAGAAAAGAGAAAATTGACATGAATATTAACAAAAGTTTAGTAGCTATTTACTCTAAACTTGTAAAATCCAGGATTTTAATTGATTTTTATTATCATAAATCAATGCATGATCTTCTAATGTTTGAAACAATTTGGTGTTTAAATGGGGTTCTTTGTAAAATTGTGGAAGAAGAGCTGTGTTTTTCTTTTCTGTTAAGGTAATTTAAAATTTGTACGAGATGGATGGTTGATTTTTTTTGGAGTTTTTTGAATGTACGTTGTATTGTAATAAAATGAATTTTTGAAATCTCAAAATCTCTCTCTCTCTCTTTCTCTGTTGCATGTTGGGAGTTGGGTGAGAGTGGCGCTGGTGGTGAGAGCAGTTGTAAGTGGTGAGGTTTTCTAAATCTTGCTAACATTTCTCCTCCCCATTGTGTGGTAGGACTTCACGATGGTTTCAGGTGTGTTCTTGAAGACAATGCCATGGTGGAGGATGTGTGTCTTAAGAAAAATAATTTATTTCAGATTTAGTGTCAGTACTGATGAAGCTGTGCCTAGTACTAATGGTACTGAACAGTTGGAAAGCAAGCTGTAAATGATGTAAGTCAGGAAAAAATATGTTCTGTTGTTTTGAATAGCGCTGGTGGAATCAGTGAGTTTTAAGATTTGACGTACACTACAAGTGAACTTTCATACAGTTAATACTTTACTTTTCAAGTGAGCCTACATGGGAAAAATAGAATGGTATGCTTTACCCCTTTTTTTTTTCTTGAAAGTTTATTGCATCAGATACAGTTTATATACTCTCCTTATGAATCAAATTGTAAAAATATAACTGAAAAAAGACTTTCAAAATTGACTGTATAAACAAATGAACTGATTATCATAAAGCCTTTTTAGAGGAAACAGCTCATCATATAATGAATCGACAGCCTATCGGCTAATCTTCATGTTTTACACTAATCGATACTTTTTGATTGAACTATTTTTAGAGTTTACCACGAAAAAAAATGCTGTTTTATAAGAGAAGTCACTGACTTTTTGCGACAGGTGGGATTCAGCTTATGGCAGTTCTCATTCATTTCTATGGTATCCGTAAACAGCGACTGAGGCATAACTTTTTGGTTTTAATATTTGTATTGCACGGTAACCGTTTTATAAAAGCAATAAGGTACTCGGAGCATGCTGTATTGTGAATAATGCTGCCTTCACATGCTATCTGAATTACCACAAATACGAGTTTCAGAAATTAGACGGCCTCTCAAGTTGTATTCACTATGGGAAAATAATTTTGTTGGGCGGGCCATAAACTTTAAACATGGTGGAGGAGACAACGATTGCTGCTGTCAGTACTTTTCTTTATTCGTTTTTTTCCACAACAAATACATCACCTTGTCTTGTCATTAAGGTAGTGCATATTTATATGAACAATCATTTGAAGCATATTATATGTTTTATAAAACTGTGAAATAAGCATGTATTTGACTGAAATTCAGGAAACGTCAGCAATCTGAATATTTAGCACAGTAAATGTTTATATGATTGTCAACCTATAAGGTGCTACATTTTATTCGTTTCAACAAAAAAATCACTTGAAGTATTTTCGATAGCATGCGAAGCTAGCATATGTCACAGCTGAAGGGGTTGCAGGCTTTGCATTGTGCCCAACAATCCCCTTCAGCCATGAAGTCACCTCTGTTTATATAGCGCTTTATACAATACAGATTTTGTGAAAGCCTTACAGTGTTAAACAGGAAAAGAATGTTTCAATTCTGCTGTAAAGCAGCTCTAAAAAGACGACAATAATAAATAGCTTTTCGGTTAAAGTCAGTTCATTGTCGATTTACTGATGTCATCGTCCAGTTTATTTCTCTCCAAAATGTGTCTGTGATATTAAGTGTCCTCAAGTGTGATATTAAGTGTCCTTAAGTGTCCAAATATTAAGTGTCTTCAACCAAGGAAGCCAAAAGTGACAGTGGCAAGGAACCCAAACTGTATCGGTGACAGAAATGGAGAAAAACACCTTGGGATATACCAGACTCAGTCAGGGGACCAGTTCTCCTCTGGCCAGACGAATCCAGCATGGTGTGTTTAATTCAAGGCTACAACACAGGTCAGATTATGGACAGGTATCATTCAGAATATCATCCAGTTCCTTCTCCTTGATGATGGGGATACATACTACCAGCGTTTGGTGGGGCTGAAGCTGGCTACAGGGTCTGTGCAGAGGACTCATCTGGTTCTCCTGGTCTTTGTAGAGGATTTGTGCCGATGGCTGTCTAGTTGACAAGGTCTTCGCAGGGGATCTGTCTCTAGCATCATCTAGTTGACATGGTCTCCGGTGACTTTTAGGGCTATTCACAATCAGTGTTGTGGGTAACGCATTACAAGTAGCGCGAGTTACGTAATCAGATTACTTTTTTAAGTAACTAGTAAAGTAACACATTACTTTTAAATTTACAAGAAAATTGAGTTATTTTTTCAAATAAGTAACGCAAGTTACTTTGTTTTCCCATTTATTGACTGACAAGTCTCCTGTCTCCATGTTGGGAGAAATCAGAAGTGCAGAGGCGTTGTATGCTCTGTGTTTGCCACATGATGTTACTGTAGTTCTAGACTAAATGTGAACATGCATTAATTCACCTCACTCACAAAAAAAAAAAAAATACATTCAGTAATCTTTAAAATGAATTAAAACAATGCAAACTCAGAATATGACAAACGCCTGCATAATTAAATATGTTATTAACACAAATGTATTTAATCCCATTTTATTAACCAATGTCTTTGCTGCTGACCTTTGATGATCCAGTTCAACCATACCAATAAACAAAAATGACTTGAGATAAACTAACAATTGTGCTTCATTTATTTATTTATTTTTTATTGCTGAAGAGTGTTGAACCTTCTTCTCCTGTATTCTGCTGTACAGACGTGAATTAGCTTTTCCTTCAGCCTGAGGTGTATTCATTACACTTTGTGGTGTGAAAGGGCTTTTACATTTGCAATAAATACAACTTTTTATATTAAAATCAAACAATCAAGCCCTGCCCATATTTAAAAAAGTAACACAAAAGTAATGCAGATGTAATGCATTACTTTCCATTAAAAAGTAACTAATGTTATTAGTTACTTTTTTAGGGTGTAATGCAATATTGTAATGCATTACTTTTAAAAGTAACTTTCCCCAGCACTGTTCACAATACAACACAACCTTATTGCTTGCATATTCCACTGTCTTATATACAGGGCTGTACAAGTATTTCTGTTTTGTTATGCTTCAGAGACTCCTGGGTAAAATGCACTGAGAAATTGTACTTAAGTTAAAGTACATATACATTGTCAAAAATATTACTCAATTAAAAGTACCCAGCCACAAAATTTTTAACTTTTTATTTGAGTTTTAAAAATAAGAGACAGTGGAGATGTTCTCATTTCAGTGTGTTTAATGCAACAACTTAAAAATCATTCTTTTCTCATTATTTTGACTATGGAAGAGAAAACACAACGGATGTTAAAACAATGTCCTGAAACCTGTTTCTTGATTATTTTTAGCTAAAATTAACAGCAAATGATTTTACAGTGGTTTAGCATTTGAATACATGATGATATCTGGACTAATAATCAAGATCCATGACCCAAGTTCATCCATCTAGAGTGATGGTTCTTATTATAAAAACACATTACTATAGTTCAAAGTCTGTGTCTGAAAGAACAATTTCTAAAGAAAAAATGAACAATTTCTGAAGAAAGCCATGTGAAAATCATTAAAAATAATAATAATAATAATAATAATAATAATAATAATAAATATATATATATATATATATATATATATATATATATATATATATATATATATATATATATTTTTTTATTTTCATTTTTTGATTATTTTGTTGTATTGACCAAAAAGAGTAAATTACCTTTTTAGGGTGATTTTATGCTAAATGCTGATTGTTTTGATGTTGCAATGTTGTATTTTCATCAAACAAAGACTGGGTTAATTAACCTGATATTTCCCCTTCACCTGTAAACTCATTGCATAGCTGTTATGTTTGTTCTCAGGGTGTTTTATTTACATGGCATTGATAAGAAAACCACTAAACAGTGAGAAATTACTGTCATCCCAGATCCTTGTTTTCTTCTGGAGCATAATATAGACCTGCTCCCCTTTCTCTAACAGCAGCGTTACACCGTTGCCTCCATTCTCTGTGTGACAGCTACTCTTGTGATGTTGTGTTATTGCCACTTTATTTCCATTTCTGTGCAAGGCCAACAGTGTGGGCTGATCAGCTCCACAATGGTAGAAGAAGCTGAAGTAGTATGCTCCCCGGACCGGTGCTGTGAAAATCCCTGTTAAAGAGTCAGACAATTCTCTAGTTAACAGTTGTACACATGAGTTACGGAAGTGCGTTTTCAGAAATATAAAACATGTGGATTAACAATACCTGTGGCCTGGTTGTAGGCACCACCAACATTCATGATGACATTCTTGTAAACCACTGTTACATCTGTGTTAAATGGTCCAAGGAAACCAATGGGCCCTGCTGAAGCTGAAAATGCCACCTTTGGCCTGTCTGTAGAGAATATGTCGAGGGGTGAGAACCAGGAGGGCGTAAGTGACATTTCACCAACTTTACAGGAGAGCCAAAACAAAAATTTTACCATAGTTTGATCTGACTTTGTGTACTGATTTCAATTGTTTATAATACAAATTTGTACACTCATGGATGACAGTACTTTTGCCAGTAGAAGAGCTCATTAAGAGCTTTCATTTGATGTATATATCTCCATTTCACCAAAAATGTCACTTACGCCCTCCTGGTTCTCACCCTTCGATATACTTTATTAAAATGTTGAAAATTGGCTCAGTAGCAATGCAAACAACTGTTAAATAACACTTCTACACTATAAAAAGTTGAAATTGTAAATAAAACAAAATTTATGTTCTGTAAAACACTTTATAAACACTTTTTTAAAAGGTGCTATAAATAAAGCCTTACTTACTAAAAAGAGAAAATACAATTTCAGTCTCTTTACACCAAAATTTCATGTTTAAGTCAATGTGTTAATTGCCATTTTTTGTAATTCTTCATGAGATTTACTTGCAATTTCTAAGTATAAATTGTACACCATTTTCTATACAATATTAATGCATAAAGGTCTTTAATAAAAATCATTAGTCTTACCTCTGTTTTCCTTTTGGATTTTCTCAATCTGAGCTTCACTGTTAGCAAGCCTGGACATCAGCTCTTGCACTGTGTTTTCAAGAGCTTTGAGTCGTGTTTCTGTGGCTTGTAATTTCTCCTCTGATGCTCCAAGCTCCTTCAGCAGGTCCTTGCATGGTTTTTTGAAAGGACAGGTCAACTGTTGGGTTTCATTTTGAAGAGAAGTGCCTTCTTTACTAGTCATTTCAGAGGCGAACGATTCCGTTGAGGTGAAGTTCTGTAAAACTTTTGTACAGAAGAAGAACAGCTATTGTCACTCTCTCTTAATGCTTTAGCTTAAGCGTGTCAGATTACTGTGCTGTATGCTGATGCTTTTATCAGAATAGCACTAAATCTGATGGTTTTATGCCATTATCTTCAGTCATTGACACGTGATGTATAGCCAATAACAGGCAGCATACAGTATATTTATATGACTGTTTCTCAGAAAGGATTGTTTCATTACCTTTGTGCTTAATGTTTTACAAAATGTTCATTAATCTAAAACTGACAGATTACATGTTTTAAAGACTTATTGGCAGTTTTGATCTGAACAAAGCACTAAACTTTGCACTTAACAATGTAAACTAGTTCCTTCTTGTAATGATTCACTACTAGGTCCGGGATCCATTTGCAGCTTTATTGAGAGAGAGATCATAGGGTACCATATGTCAAAAATGTGATTTATTGCCCCTCATAAAAATGG